>JAGTTH010001800.1:0-15000 GCA_022606485.1 Agraylea sexmaculata
TATATATATATATATATATATAAATATTTGAATGGTCGACAAGTGACAGTTAAACATATGAGCGGTGGAAGCAGCGCCCCAAACGGCTGACACACAAAACCTTTGGTGCTACATCTCATCTGCTATGGTTTTGACGTGTTTTCAAATATTATTGGCATCTCTATATATGTATAGCCTCTGACAAACTCATCAATTTATAACTGTGATCGATATCGCACACGTCCATTACAAGTATTGAATTTTATTGTCGCCATTCGATATCGGATTCCATCCAGCTGAAGAATCAAGCCCACGCAAATTTGTATATAAAGTAAATAAAGAGGAGCGTGGGTGAAGACACGTCCCTTCTCAATCATAGATTCAAATAATAATAATATAATAAATATTTATTGTATAATAGAGCCCGCAGCAATGGAGTATTGTTGTCGTCCCTAACAATCTCCATTGGATTACTTGAAAACTCCATATATTGTCCACAGTGCGATCCAATTGTGATTATCTAGTTTATATAATACAGTAGTACCTCGATTATCCGGACCACAGCTAATCCGAACACATTTATAATATCCGCATATCCCTGGACAAGGTAAGGTTAGCTTAAATTCTTATCAAGCAAATATAGGGTGGACTTGAAATAACTGGGATTCAATAATTTTATTGTGTAGATGCCAATATTTAGAGATAAACATTAGATATCGCATTGCATATAAATAATTCGTGTAAACCCGTGTATTGTTGCACTATTCGATATAGGCATAATTGTGTCTCCCTCACTCGACACATTTCTAGTGACCGCTGAGAGTGGTTGTGACAATACTTTGTAGTCTTTGGTAAAAACTTCACCTAGGTGTATTTGAGTCCATATGACATGTAGTAACAATGCATTTACCCATTTTACTGTGAAATATAACTGAAGATATCAAGAGACATGTTTACAGTATAATGTTTGCCAGGTAACTCATGTTTTTGGCCACTTGATCCACTTGAACTAAACACGCATTGAGCCACTCATGCGATATTTTATGTTTATATGTATGTGCCAATAATACTTGTAAAGATGACAATAAATGTGAGGCACCAGCAGTTGCACGACTTCTACCGCCTCGCCGCCTCGCAAATTCTACTGTGTTGTGCATGAAAGTATGACGGAATAAATGCATGCCGCTTCTATAGTTAAAAGTTTATTCCTGAGTATAATTACTGGGGTGGTAGGGTATCGTAAATATGAGCGAAAAAATATTTTTTAAATTAAAATATAATCAATAATATTAATAGTGCTTTTGGAATCAACTGTTGTCTCTGTTAAACGTAATTAAAATTATTAATTTAAAAAAAGTATTTTCTCTAAAAAAAAACATGATAAATAAAGAGTAGACTTATTAATATGAGCTCATATTTAGCTATTTTGTGAGTCTGTGATTAGTCTTATATTGTGGTTTGTTTATCTCAAATATTTTTTTATGAGGATCAATGCGCTAAAAGGCGAGTTTGCGCCGCCATCTTGAAATCAGCTGTGTCGGTTCAATACGTTACGAATTAATTTTTTGTATTCTAGTCCAGCCTGTATGAAATAAATTCAATAATAACATAACTGGAGGTAATCATACATGATTCCTCTACAAAATGTGCTATGTTTCCTCTACAAACATAATAAATAAAGAGTAGTCTCACCACAATGGGTATAAATAATATTTGGCTATTTTGTGAGTCTGTAGTGTCGGGTTTAAAAGGGCACTTCAAAGAGTTGCAAGAAGCCGAAGTTAAAAAGTAAAAGAAGAAGTATTCAGCCAAACATCAAAAGCAACACCACAGACATAATATAATATACAAGGATCCAGTTACAAAAGCAAAATCAATGTAAAAAAAATAGCTGACGTGGTCAAATCATGTTGAATTAATAATATTATTAATTTTATATGTAAAGCAAACGTCACTCGCATAGCGAGATATTTTTATATTACACCAGATACAAATCACATAACTAATTTATTAAGCATGCTTTATTTTTTTATGATCGCTGACATGAGCGAAGTATATACCATCGATATATTAGCAGGCCATACAACTGGATGTTTAAATATCAAGATGGCGGACCAAGCAGAGAGGCAAAATATTTATTGTTATGTATATATATTTATTTGTACATAAATGCTTTAGAAGAGCTTTTTTAAAGATCAGACAATAATAATAAAAAAGGTTTAAAATTAAGTTTAATAAAAGGTGTAGGAAGCAATCATTAAAGTGTTACTAGGTGGCAGAATTGGTGGAAAAGAAATCACCCAGGTGCGTATTTCTTATTCCTTATAAAATCCTTTGTAACGTCTAACATTGATGTTAAAAAATAGTGGATATGCAGTAGTAAAAAGATGGCAAGCCATTCAACTGGATGTTTAAATATCAAGATGGCGGACCAAGCAGAGAGACAAAATACTCATAGTTGTTTATATGTATTTATTTATTTGGACATAAACGCTCATAAGAGCTTTTTTAAAGATAAGACAATAATAAAAGGTTTAAAGTATATAAAATAAAATTAAGTTAAATAAAAAGTATAGGAAGCGATCATTAAAATTTTACTAGGTGGCAGAATAGGTGGAAAAGAGATCACCCAGGTGCGTATTTCTTATTCTTTATAATATCCTTTGTAACGTCTAACATTGATGTTAAAAAATAGTTAATATGCAGTGGTAAAAAGGAAGCCATTGAACTGGAGGTATAAAAATCAATATGGCGGACCAAGCAGACGAGTCTAGGTGAGAAAATTAGTGCGGCCTCTGTCAAATTCATCACCAATCACAGTCGTTCACGGTAATAGAGTCACTTTATAGAGATTAAACTCGAGGGGGGTCAAGTTAATTGAATTTTATATTCAGAGAGCATTTTATTAATTTTACAAAAAAAATGAGAATTCTATTTAATCAGAGTTAATGGGGGAAATGTGTACATTGACGAGGGGGAAACTCATCATTAGGGGGTTGTCGGGTGGAAAATGAGATTTTTAATCATTAAAAATATATTTAAAACCAATCTGAAAGAATCGAGTCTGTCTGAAATTTTTAATATGATAAAACAATCATCATCAGTAATTTATATTATTTTTAAAATCCTTTCTAAAAAACTTTCATCCCCTATTTATCTTATTTGTTGGTATTCCTATTATAAATGATTTCCATTAATTCAATTATATAATTTGTCCTTTCTTCCCCCCATATGTATAAATGATGCTTCAATATACTTCATTTAATTAAAATATTTTACTCATAGTTTAGGGGTACAAATATCATAAGTAGATGAATTTGACACTCAGACTCGTCTGCTTGGTTCGCTATCTTATTATTTATACATCGAGTTGAACTAAATAAAAAATATATTATTATATTCTCTGATTTTAAAAATATGTTTAAAATTGATGCGTTTATTTAGTTTTGAGTGTGTATTATTTATTTATCACTCTTCACTCTTTGAGCGTATTCAATATAGTCGAATGTGTACGAATAGACAAGAGCTTGTTAGTATTGGTGTAAACGCATACGCACACACTCTCATAAATATTATATTGAAAACGAGCCTTAGTTCATGACAAATTTTTAATAATAAATAAATTCATCCGAAATGAGCGGTTATTAAAAATGGGAGATAAGGAATAATATTAATTAAACAAATCGTTTTGTCTTGATCCAAGTTAACTCTGATTTCTTGGATTGTAAGGTGAATATTGGTGAGATTATTTATTATTTGTCTAAAAAATCTTCTATAAATAAATATACTTCAAATTAATAAAAATATCGCACTCACATGGAAAGTTCATACAAATATTATTATAATAAAATATTGCTTCTTCGAAATTTGTTCAGAGTATCATTATTATGTCGTTTTTATTTAAACAATATAAATATCGCTGTAATATAAAATCTATTTTTTTTATACATTAATTTTATGTAAATGTGGACAAATCGTACATTTTATTTTATTCGAGGGTAGGTCAGTACTACAGTAAGTGTTCAGGAATGTAATTATTTCGCAAGCAACAACACCCTCCCCCTGTGCGCATACATACATACATACATACCCCGAGGGGGATGAAAGTGAACATCGGAAATAATAAATGTAGTCTGGCGGGGGTTACGTGTGTGTGTATGTATGTATGTATGCAGAATATTGCGGGGGATGCAGCCGATGAACATCCCTGATCGCCAACCATCTTTAATTTATATGTAAAGATTATATATATATATATATATATATATATATATATATATATATATATATATATATATATATATATATATATATATATATATATATATATATATCGCTAGGATCAATAGCACCGATGTATTAGCAGGCCATACAACTGCATCTATACATATCAAGTAGACGAGTCTGAGCGAGACAACACTAATTGTTTAAACGCAATGAATAAATTCTCGATAAAGGTGTACATCGCTCTTTATTACTGTTAATCATCACCTTGTGGTTCGACTCATCTGCTTGGTCCACCATCTTAAATATTTGTATATCCATGTATTACCTGGTATCGAAATAAAAGCTTTATATAACTCAGTCTGAACTAATGGCCATATTAAATATAATAGTTTAATGAGTTTGACATAAGCAACACTAATTATCTCACGCAGATTCATCTGCTTTGATATTTATACATACATCCAGTTACCTGGCATTCTTATATTAGCGATATTTGCTCTACAAACATAAGAAATAAAGTGTATTTGTATAAGATTAAGAGTTTTTGGATCGTATTCAATATAATAGTGTTAGTGAGTCGCGTGTGTTCGAATTGACTATTGCTTGATAGTATTGGTGTACACGCATACGCACCGCACGCACACACTCTATTATATTGAATACGGCCCTTAGTTTTCGAATAGTCACTAGCGAGAAAGACAGATATAGAATGCAATTATAATTAATTGTAAAATGGTTGACGATGGATGATCGGGGGTGGACAGATGCAAGAGAAGGCCTTAACTACCTGGAGGGTACCAGAACCAGACTCGGCTGATAACAATAAATTAAGTTAGTTTATGAACCCTGACCACGGCCATCACTACATTATTAAATATATCTAATAGAACCTCTTACACAGCGAAGAAGATATCGCATGAGTGGCTAAATGCGTGGTTAGTTCAAGTGGATCAAGTGGTCAAAAACATCAGTTACCTGGCAAACATTATACTGTAAACATCTCTTTTCATATCTTCAGTTATATTTCACAGTAAAATGGGTAAATGCATTGTTACTACATGTTATATGGACTCAAATACATCTAGGTGAAGTTTTTACCAAACACTACAACGTATTGTCACAGCCACTCTCAGTGGTCACTAGAAATGTGTTGAGTGAGGGAGACACAATTATGCCTTTATCGAATAGGAGAGAAGAGTGCAACAATATACGGGTTTACACGAATTATTTATATGCAATGTGATATCTAATGTTTATATCTATGGTTATTCTATTTGAATTGAATTGGATACAAACAGAAATATCTTTTAGCATAATAATATTAATAAATTAAAATAATTATATAAAACTAAAAATCTGGGAACTTATTATTCTGAGGCAAGTAGAAGTGAGGTAGTATTGTCACAACCACTCTCAGTGATCACTTCACAACGTATTGAGCGAGGGAGACACACTTATGCCTTTATCGAATAGGAGAGAAGAGTGCAACAATACGGGTTTACATGAAATTGCACGAATTATATATATGCAATGCGATATCTTTGATAATAGTGTGTTAGTGAGTCGTGCTAGAGCTGATAGTATTGATGCGTATACTAATAGAGCTTGATAGTATTTGTGTACACGCATACGCACCACACGCACACTCTCATTACACTATTATATTGAATACGACCGTCTGATTCAAGCCAACGAAAAACATGCTAAACTACTCGTTTAATGGATATTTACGCAAACAAACAACACACGAAGCCAAACAACCCGAAGTAAATTTATATCGCACAACAACCGTTAGTTATTTGTAATAACCACCGCATTAAGCCTGCATGGGTGACTTTGATTTAGATTGTAGCTTTAATACATGGCAATTTCAAAACTGTAGTATTGACTGGATGTAACCTTATTTAATAATAGATCTAAATTAAATTTTAGCATATAGTATAACTTCGCTGTCGTAGTTAATTTATTTATTTATATATATAATCGATCTACCAGTCGATATAACCGAACGTTAATAATTATCCGCGGTCGATTTCCACCAATATTTTTGTAATTCTTCTAGTGTTCTTAGTTTACTTTAAGCATTTTTTTTTTAAATAAAATTTATTGATAAATATGACGTTATAAAAAAATGTTTATACATTATAAGAAATTCGTCGTTATTGCAATTAATATTTTAAAAAAATTATGTCAAAGAAACAAAACCTACCACTAAGTGCCGGCACACACATTCAGTGCTTCTCGTATCTCCGCCAATGAGAGAGAAGTAAACAAACACGAGCGCCAATCAGTGTCAAGCAGAGATGTGCCATGTCAAACGAATATTGTAGTATTTTACATATCTCTTTTCTGTATATCGCTTTATCCTTTTTCCACATTAACAGCAATGAAGCGATATAAAGACAGTAGTATAACGCTCTATTAATCAATACTACAATATTCGTTTGACTTTGGGACATCACCAGTATCTCATTCTCTAATTAGCGAAGATACATTATTATTAGAGCACTTATTACTGTGTTCCGCCTTATTCTTACAAATATGACAATTTATTAGATTACAAGCGATTACCAAATTATTTTTTACTTCATTATCCCCGGGATTTGTGGAGATTAGGATAAAGAGATTAGGAAGCCACATATTTAATATATATATTTAGAACATATATTTGAATATTACATGTTTATATTAAAAAGTTGTTGTTATTGAGCTGATTTCTATAAAATTAGTGGAATAAAACAAATCATTATAACGGAACAACAACAAAACAGGAAAATGAGAGCTGTATTTATTAAATTAATTTATACAAAATCTTAGGGCGTGGAAGTTTATCGAAATATTATATAAGCGAATTATTTTTGTTATTTAAAAAAAAATTTAATACTATTAATTACGTATAACAGGCACAATACACACGCAACAGTCACCTCTGAGTACTTCACAGAAACAGCTGAATCCAATATGGTGGACAAAGCACTATTCATTTTTTTTTTCAAATATTCTTGCAATACCCTACCACCCCCTAAAATATTTTAAGTACACCCTGTATAACGGGTGGAAAAAAGCCCAGCTACCATCTTGGTTTTGTGACGTTTAGATCAGTTCCGCTCCAATTTTATAATGCCACAATAATGAGCAAAAATAGTGACGAAACTGATCTAAACATCGCATAACTTTAACTTTTAATTACGATTTTAATTTAAAAAAAAAATGCTTCTTCAAAATGACAAAATGTATTATTAAATTATGTTCAATATACAAGTGTATTCTGATTTCCCGGTGTGTAAGTTGAATATTGTGGAGCAGACATGTGTAACTTGTTATGTGTTAAAATATATATTTTTAGACATATGTGTGGGTTTAATTAAATCGCCCCGATGAAGACGTCTCTTTGTGTGTTGGTGAGGGTTGTTCGAATTAAAATCAATCAGGGTTAGTCTAGAAGCACCCCTTTACTCGTGCCAACACGAGGGGGTGTATTTTTATTAAGTTTCAGCGAAGGTCTAAACGACAAATCCCTTACGCTAATGGACTTCTGCATACATCTTCGGGAAGTTCAGGTATGTACATACGATCCGGGAAGAAATCCGATCCGATCTGATCTTGACGAATGTTTCATTAGTCGTCTTGGAGAAAAAAGGGTGAAGATACAACAACATCTGTGGCCTGAACTAAATTAAGAATAACACATCCATATTTATTTACCACTGAATATACACAGTTATTTGTTAGACTAGAGATAACTACATAATCTTCTAATTATAATTATAATCAACTAGGGTAATTTTAATTGAAATTATCAATTTATTAATGTTTTCTTATGTTCTTCTTGGTTTTTAATAGGTCGGTTATATTTTATTTTTGTTTTAAGAAGTTTCAATTTTCAAAGTAAATTATTAATAAAATAATTTAATACGGTTTTCATATGATGGCAACACTCATCACAATATTTAAAAAGCGAGTCTGTTTTTTTTGAGAATTGTCATTTATTATGCATTATTAAATATCTCTAATATTATTTTGAAATTAATTTAATATTATTATCATTAAAATACCCGTTTCGAGATTTTAGATATGTATTAATTGTAGTAAAATAATTATATAAAATATTATTCTTCACTCTGGTAACGCTGATGGTTGATTAATGGATCCGCACATACATATAACATACACACAGTTAGACAATTATATATATTATTGAATCGGTTATTAAAGAAACACCTCAAGGGCCAATAAAATATTATTATTTAGACGAAGATGCATTTTTTTATTATACCAATGATCCTTTTTTGTGCAAAATACTACAAATTTAAACATAATGTTGCTTCTTTCAGCCGTATTCAATATAATAGTGTGTGCGTGCGATGCGTATGCATATACACCAATACTAACAAGCTCTATTCGTATTCGTACACAAACCAATACTATTAAATAACAACAAGTGCGTGTAAATAAAACATTTTTTATTGCTGTGGAGCATTTTTTTGGTGTCGGTCATCTTAAAATTTATTATATTTATATGCACTTAATATACAGGTGTGTGTTTAATTGTATTTTACATAATAAATGATAATATTCCATATTGAATGACGCAATAAAGTAGAAAATATGAATATGCTCATAACATAAAAGAACGTGAAATCCGTTCGCGGCGAACTGTTAACGGGTGGATATACATATATGCAACTCCTGTGCGCCCGCAGTTCGCCGCGAACAGATTGTTTTGTGACATATTAATTGCACAAAAATTAAGCTCGAAACTAGAATATTTAAAATAATTATTATAAATATTTCCAAAATAAAAAAATTGCCTTTAAAATAAGAAACTTTCCAAATAGGATTTTATTAGTCTTCTCAAAATTATGGCACTTTTCTCCATTAATCGATTCAATTAATTGAAAGGATATTTAAGATTATTACACTTCTCTATAAAGTATGTATGTAGTTTATACGTTCAGTTCCATAACAACTTATTCAATATTGACCTTTTGGGAATAAATCGACTCGCTTGAATTAATTGCCTGGCCAAATCCGTTCGCAGCGAACTATCAACGGGTGGAGACTCCTGCGCGCCCACAATTTGACAGCGAACTGCTCGCACACAGGATTTTCATATACATATTTCCACACGTTGACAGTTCGCTGGTATTTAGGTTCGGGAATTTAAGGTTTATTCTATCGCGAACTTATTCTCTCATACATTAATAAGGCATGGAAATTAAACGCATTGCTGAATATGAGCGCATTTTTATTTACTCCTTTTAGAAAATTATTTAAAAAAATCGTCATGGGCGGTATTTATTTTTAAATGACGTAAAAATAATATCATGTTGAATTCATGGTTAACAGCGATATTCACTAAAATGCATGTGTATGGTTTTGAATTAAAGGATGTGTCAATGTGAAGAATCCCAGCTGTCATTGTGACAACTGGTATACTCGAATTTGACAGCTGGAATTCTCCACTTTGACAGATCCTTTAATGCAAAACCATAGACACTATAATTTATGCATTTTAGTGAATACCGCTGCAAGGAACTGAACTGTCTCGTCTTACTAATCGATAACAAACAAGACTAATGATGAATTTATTATTAATAATATTCTACAAAAGCCGTGATCACTCGATAATAGCGATGACAATACTACGATTGAGGTGATATTATAATTAATTAATTTTAACCCAGTTGTGGTGAGTGTCTAATTATGCAATATTGAGAGGTATGTTTTATTCATTGGCCTTAATACACGAGCGATATAAGACACGTCTGGAATAATTAAGCGGTATTCAATTGACACAGTATTAATGAAATGTATCACTTGAACCACCCTTCTGAAGAGCTGGCACATCACTCTGCATCAGTCAATGTCTAGAGTCAAAGTTTTAATTGAAAACTGCCACCCAGTAAGTAAAGTATCCACATAACTACCGCATAAGACTAGTTGCAAGACTATGCTTTGTTAAACAAATGTGGAAATGGCTTTATTATTATCATTTCTATAGATAAAATGCTTTAAAAACGCACGTGCTTCTTATTTACACATTCGCGGAACGAACTTAAGTATTGTTTTACAATTTGTAGATTCTACTTAATGGACACTTTGGCATTTCTGTATGGGAAAATTCCCGAAGATAAAATTAAAAATATTTATTAATACGTGAAAGAATTCAATTTAAAATGGTAAATAAAAATCATACATAAATAATGCTTTAGTAATGGTACATTTTGTATTATTATAAATAAAAAATAATAGTTTTTTTGGAATAGACTTTGGGCCACATCTTGGAATCAGCTGTTTCTGTTAGGTTAGAGTACTTAACAGAAACAGCATTCCAAGATGGTGGACCAAACTCGATTCCAAAAGATTATCAATATTTTAATATACAGGGTATACTTAATTAATTGAGATTTTTTTTAATAATTTTAAAATATATATATATTTTTTTTAATTATTTGATATGTTTTTGACTTATTCTTGAAATATTTTCAATTAATTAATGTTCAACCTGCATATTGAAAATACAGCGGATTTTTATTAATAGCGGAAATAAATATGTATACCACTAGCAAATGACAAATGAAGTGTTCAAACATTATTTTTTTGCAATGCTCTATTTCCACTGTAAATATTACAAGTATTTTTATATCTAATAAAACTGTAAAGTATGAAAATATTGTGTCAAAATTGTTATTTATATCCTAATCCAAACATACATGACAATAGTAAAGAGGGTGTGGCTAATCAGGGCAGGAGATGTAGTATGGGTAAGATGTCCACACCCGATTGTACTCATGTATTAAACATATGGAATGGGGTGTAAAGGCTAATTAACATCTCCAGGGCCTCGAACCGGCTGCCCTGCCTCCATAAGATAACCTTTCACCACCTCACAACTCCAAGATAAAGGTCTTTTACGGCACCAACTAACGTACTCCCTCATCAGATACCTCCGTCCTGGATTCCGGAAGAAAGCCACCTTATATATTTTTTTGACATTCCGTACACCTGGATGTTTAATTATCAAGATGACGGACCAAGCATTAGTTGAAGATGAGTTTGACGGAAGCCATCTTGATAGTTCTATATCCAGTTGTTAGGCCTGCTATGTGCTGCTGCTTGATGCAAACATGGTTTTTAATTGATGATCGTTATAAGGTGTATGTGTAAAATAGTGTTGTTGGTATGGAGCTGTGTTGATTGTTCTCAAAATGCGCGCTCTGTAATATCATTTTATGACTTGTCCGAGTGTTGATTTTGCAGCGATATGATTTTTACTGTGTCGAAGTGTCCATTACTGAGTTTACTTTACTGAAATGTCGTTTTCTGTAGTGTCTCTTTCTCAGACGTCATGGAACCGTGTATTTTCAAGTGTAGTGGTACGAGCGCTCTTTCACTACTACAGTTACAAATACACAGATAACGACACCTTATAACGGTCTTGATTATTAGGTATTTTTCATCGATTATTACGACTGGGAGATCGGGAATAATATTAATAAAATCGCGATCGGTCGTCTTGATCCAGGTTTACTCTAATTTTTTGGATTGTAACGTTGAGGCGATTATTAAGTCAGACCCAAGGCTTAAATAAATATATTTTATTTTTACAAATTCTTATTATAGTACGACGTAATGCGATAATCTTAAGATCGTCATTTGAGGGGAAAAATATATTAATATTGGAATTACAATACGCTATATTACAGCATGAATCTATATTTTTAATCGTGAAAATATAATGTTTCAAGGTTTTCCCAGATTTTATTAGATTAAGTTATTTAGTGTGAGTGCGAAACCATGTTATTATTACATCCATAAAATGGGATCGCGTGATTTCACACTTTTTTTAAAAATAAAATACAATTTTATTAGGCTTAACGTATATAATACCGTGAAAATGCGAGCATTTAAATTTATGTCATTTGGCATATAATATTATTGGTGCAAATACCAGTTTCAATGTTAATTCTGTTATACACGTAGGTACAATCAAATGAATTTATTTAATATAATTATAATGAAGACAATATAATTTGATTGTACGTGTGCGGCTGGGTTAACAATAGGAACCGATATTTGCACTTCCATCCCCTAGGTCTGATAGAATGCAATAAAAACCGTCAAATTTTAATAGTTTATTCATTTATATGAAATCAAATCTTATAAGTTTATATGTATTGAAGAAGATATACGTATATTTACTATATTTTGCACGATGTGGTGTAAAATATCACAACCCCCAATTAGTCCTCTTTGGGTAATCTGACCGCTATTCTGTGAGGGTGTGTGTGGTTTAAATTTAAAAAATGTGGAAATTATATTTTGAAATTTAATTCTGAACATGACAATATTACTAATTCTATTGTATATTTCTTTTATTTGTATATTTCTAAGAAATAATAAAATATAAAACGCAGAGAATTTGTGCCAAGCCTATATAGGGTGGACTTGAACTAACTGAGAATATTTTTAATGAGAGGGTTGTAAAAATAAGCAATTTATTATATTGACAACTACTGCGTACTTCACAGAAACAGCTGTGAAACAGTAGTCTTGCAAGTTTTTTTACACAATGCGAGTTACTCGCCTGCCAGTGGACAGCTACTAGCATCAAACGGTCAGACCGAGCGAGTAGCTACAGGACAGTAAATGCACAATCTGACAGCGAACTCCTGATTGTGCATTTACTGTTAATTTTCACCAGTTGACAGTTCGCGGCGAACGGATTTCTCAGTCTATTTGGCCTGGCCTCAATCGTCTGTTTACACATTGCTAGTTGGCCATGCAAGTTAAATAACTTAACAGTACTTAAACTGTACAACCCAATGAACTTTTATCTATAGAAGTGCCATGCAATATTACGTCGTACATTCGAATATACCCGGTCACTAATACATGTGCATATTCCTAATATATATACGAGGGTTGCGGCCACATGGAAATTGTAGCCCCTAAAATCTGACATATTTATCTTACAAAAACATCTGCAAAGATCATGTAAATTGTTTACACAATGACATATTATTTGTCCTTGAATATATCGAATATATGTTATTTGAAAGATCGTCAAGTGACAGTTAAACATATGAGCGGTAGAAGCAGCGCCCCAAGCGGCTAACACACGAAACATCTCATTTGTATCTGCTATGGTTTTGACGTCTTTTCAAGTATTATTGGCATCTCTATATACATAAGCTTATTGGTGCAAGTACTTGTATGCCAGTAGTCAACCTACCCTTCTCCAAAAAGTCTAAATAATATGTTAATAGTACTGTCAGCCGTATATGAGTATATCTTGTCGGCGAGCTCTATTCCAATACGCACCAATACTCCAGCATGACTCGACTTTTGTACCAAAATATACCTCAAGGCAAACGTTATTTATATTAAAATTTATTACTTAATATTTAGCAGGCGCTTGATGAATATTATTCACCCCTTTAAAAGGCCATTAAGGGTTGCATTAAGCCTCCTTTTCTTCCTCCCTCTTATCGTTTCATATTTTAGATAAAATTCGGTCGTTCTTCTCAGCGTGAACGTTGTATAGAGATTGTGATAGCGATACTACACACTATAATAGGTAGAGTCGCCTTTCTGTAATGGCGTCTTGCACGAACTCCAGATTAGTATTACATACAACAATACAATTTTAAACACACAAGGTAATGGGTTCACAGCCCGGCCGTGTGACGATATTTGCATATGCCTCAAATAAACAGATTTTAGTTTCAATTAAAAACATGTTGTATATGATAGACATTTGTATGTTGTTAAATTGTGTTCGGGCTCATATACATTTTATTATAATATTGTAATAATTCACGGATGACAGATCAAAGGACTGTCATAGTTTGAAGAAGCCACGCCCAACTTCCTTACAATTACTTTATGATGACCAGCTCCTCATTGTTCGGATTCATAAATCAATATCATTTGGAGTATTTACACGTGCCACTTGATAATCGTTATACGTTATATTACCTGATGTTTTTTTTAAATATAAAAAAGCCTAGTTTATGTGATGAGTCACACCACAAAAGTTAGTATATATCATATTGGATATATAAATATCAAGATGGATGAAACTATTTGTGTTGTCTCTCCCAGGCTCGTCTAATTGGACCTTCATCTTTATATTTATACATCCAGTTGTATCACCTGTTAATATATCGATAGTATTAACGTACTACGACTAGTCAACGATCTACGCAAATTAAGGACCAGTTTCTTCAAGTCGTGTTAAATGTCGAGCTGATGTCACTCGGCGATTTACGCGCCAAATGCGTTTCTTCAAGATGCGTTTCTCGTGCTACCAACTGTCAAATCAGAAATGGAATATTTGTATATGACATGAGATTCGGGCAATCTCTTGCCACGTAGCACACGATTTAAAAAGACTTGTTGATATTGTTGAGTTTTTGGTGGGATTCCATAATACAAAGAAAATTGTTAGTTATAATTACCACAGTAGTTTATTACATGTAGTAATCTTCAGAGATTCTGTAAAAAAATAAATGACAACTAATAATTTTCTTTAAGTGAATTGTGTTGCCATACAATACTAACATCTGAAGATTTTCAATCAGCGATTAATTAATAATTATTTTATATTAAAAAATAATAATTTGGCCCGTTTGAAATTATTTTTTATGTGATAGTCTAGGCATTACTTAAAAGCCTTTAAAGTTCAATTAAAGACATGTTGTAAATGGATGCATTTTATAAAGATATTTTTTTTCATAGTGACACAATATTTGTATTAATAATTATTACATTGTAAAATATTTATTA
>JAGTTH010001800.1:17500-23418 GCA_022606485.1 Agraylea sexmaculata
AATATTTTAACATAATAATATTAATAAATTAAAATAATTATATAATAAAGGTAATCAATTTAATTTAAAAAAAATCTGGGATTAATTAAATTATTCTGAGGCCTTAATATAAATTAACATAACTCCTATGGAAATAGTAATTGATGGTGTGTTGTGTGCAAAATGGTGGATGTTTTACACGTGAAATGGAATGCAGTGATGTCGTGGACGAGAATTAAACCCACAACACCGTCATCACGACACCATTACACTGTATTCATCACCAGGACACAAAATAATCCCCCACAACGAGCGGGTGAAAGTAACGAGTCGTTCTCTCTGCGGACGGAGCGGAGCTTATGGGAAAGTTTGAAAGCCAAACAATGTGTCTTCTCACGATGGACATATCGTCTTCATCGCTCACAATAACATTCAATTAAAAAATCGACGGGCTGTTAACACAATAGCGTATCTGCAATTTTAAATGTCTTTTATTGAGCTTAAGGAATAGTACATTAAATATAACACAACCACATCTTCATTAATGCTCCAAGTCGGCTAGTTAAACTTTTCAATTTTTAATTATTTAAAAAGTTTGAGAATCTTGCGTTTTTACTTATTAGGGGTGATTGGCCGCCTGATTTGAGTTTGTAAACAAAGTACGATACAGCGTATTTTCAACCAAAATGCACTACGCACATTGCAAGTAAACAACAATACCTTGTTGACAAATTCAAACCAATGCGATGACATCATAAATTGAGCTCATACTTGTTTATTGCAAATATTAATAAAAGTATATTTAAACCGAAGATTCTCAAACTGTTATAATAAATTATTTTATTATTATTAAATAATTTTTTTATACGAAAAAAATCTTAGGCCCTTTAGTCTATTTTCTTAAAGATTAAAGTATTTGATTTCCATAATAGCCTGTGAGTTATTTTACGTTCAATTTAAGATAGGTTGTATATTGGTACATATTCAATATTGAAAATTCTGATATAGGATACAACTCGGGTTAAAATTACAACCGTATTCAATATAATAGTTTAAGAAGAGTGTGTGTACGAATAGACTAGAGCTTGGTAGCATTAGTGTAAACAATTATATTGAATACTACCCTAATTTCATGACAAATTTTTAATAATTAATAAATTAATTATTAATTAATTAATTATTTTCATGACGTCTAAAAAATCTTCTAAAAAAATACGTATATATTGAGACGATTATTTAGACAGAGCCTCCCTGTCGATAACTCTGTGTAACTAACTGTACAGTTAAAAAGACCACACTAACAGGTAAAATTCATACAAATAATATTATAATAAAATAGGTATTGCTTCTTCAAAAATTTTTGAGAAAATAATAGATGTGTCGTTTTTATTAAAAATTAAAAAATATAATTACCGCTTATTTAGAGGTTGAGATTAATCGACACGTTGTTGTGTCTAAAATAGCAATATTTGTTAAAAATATAAATTACTTTTTGAATGTAAATAATATTAGAAGAGAAGAATGCATTCCTTACATTTTACATACAATTTCAAATTGCGATTTTACTATAGCCTACTTTTCATAATAAAAAATTATATTTATTTGATGATATATCATTTGGAGGTGTAACCCATTAAACGGTTTCCCTACAAATTGGTTATTTTATCTCTAATAACCTGCAATCTTGACTAGTGTTCAAAAAAACCATCGAAATATGACTACATCACACATACAGCTGAGTCCTTCAAAATGGACGTAAAAAATCCAAAGGTCGAATCGAGCTGGACTACCTGGAAGTCTACACGGTGGTCAGGAACACGATCACCGTTATAAATATAACAAACAACAATGGATCGAGTTAATTATTGTAGCTAGCTATAAAAATATTCTCACGCGGAGACGCGAACACAGTCATAAAATAATCTACAAATACACAATGACCACCCTGTCGACAATATACACGGTGTTTAATAATATAAAAATAATAAATAGTGTAATGAGAGTGTGCGTATATAATATCTATTCGTATACGCACGACTCACTAATACACCATTATATTGATTACGGCTGCAAGTGTCGTAGGATTCGAAGTGCATAATAATCAGTCTATACCTATGGAGAGAATCCCTCCAATGAGAGAATAGTATCAAAAAAGAACACCAATCACGGAGAATTGCCCTAATTATTAATATTCTAGCACATATTTATTTATATTCTACGCCCCTGAAGGCTTTTACAGGTAATCAAATAATATAAATATTTATTTTTTTAAATGTGCATATACAACATGTCTTCAACTGAGCTTCAAATATTTTGAAAGCATTCAAATAAAATTTAAAACGGGCTTAATTATTTATTTTTAATAAAATAATTTGTTACTGGTAAACGAATTACCCAAATTAAGTGAACGGTGTTGCCATACGATACTAATATAATATTAATAACAACGGAAGAGTCTCAAAATATCATAATAAATTATTTTATAATAGTATGGGTGCATTTTGATATTCACTGACTAAACTGACTTTTTTTACTGTAATCCAAGTGTGTAATTATAGTTGATTCGCTGTGACTAGCGACAAAAAAAACGTTATTTTTACGTAGACATAATTTAACTCACGTAATTGAACCACAGTCCTGGAACCAGGGTTACCTTTGATTAGCATTATGCGTAAAATTAACAAGTGTCTTAGTATGGAGAGGTGTTGTTTTTCCGCTAGTCACTGCGAATGGCCTATAGTAACATCTTCTTAGTGGAATTTCGAATGATAGCGAATCAAAGTTATATTTACTAAATACTGATGTGGCTATTCGCAAAGTTATCCATCTATAGATTATTTATTTTATTTAAATTGTGATTTGACATTGACCCCATATCAACAATGATACTATTTTACTGTGAATGCTTGATAATATTATTTAAATAATTCAGAGTATTCCATGTGGATTCTGAGTCTGCAAACATAAGAAATAAAGTATAATTACAATAATCATATGCGAATTACAATATTATTCGAGGTTATTGTTTATTACAAGCTCATGTGAATATTTGAATCCCGCATTAGCGATCTGGGTATTTTATAAAATGAGTCAAAATTCCAATAAAATGATGAAGTAACTTTATGGTAACTGTGTGGCTGACTGAGGTGTCGGGGTTACGAGTTTTTTAACACTTGCGAGGCGGAGGCTGAGCACCTACCTGCCTCTTCCAGGACCAAACTATCATTTTAAAATACGGTTCATAATAAACGATCGATGGGATCTGATTATAAAGTTCATTGTGTAACACGTTCACCACAAGTCTTAAGAATATACTTAATCTCCCTTATAACACTTTTATTATGGTGCGCGTCATTAGCACCACACCTCGATTTTTATCCATAATTATCTTATCGATCGCAGATAAGATACACTGTTTATTTGTTTGTTTACAGGTGAACAGGCCTCAAAATTATGTATTCATTCTCTGTGCGAATTATAGGCACTTAGTAGAGTATGGAAAAGGCAGCGTTGAATTCGGCAATAAAATCACAGTAATAGGGAATCGACTATACTCTGTCTGCGAAGAACCAGAATTAAAATTAATAAATTTAAATATGTACTGAAAAAAAAAATAAGCAAGCATTCCCTATAAATCGTCCGAAACAATATTAGTAGTGAAATTAAAAATATATATGGCTACAAATGGTTTGAAAAGCACAATTTAAAGTAACAATTTATTTTTAGTTTAAAAAAAATTGAATCAAATATAGTGAGTGCACCAGTAATTTACATACTTCCAAATTTGACTATTCATAAGTTAATAAAAATTAATCTAAGAACCCCAAACACTTTTCATATAGAATTTATATTTCTTTGTTATTTAATTTAATAAAAAAAGTATTATAATAAACGTTTTAATACTACTTTTTTTTTAAATAAACTTACGAAATGTGTCAAAATTCCCCAGTAATTGATATGTGTTACCAATACTTGACACATTGCGCCAGTAATTGACATTAATAAATTAACATTTGGTATCCAAAACATATGATTAAAAGAGCATAAACCATCGAATTAACGATTGAAAAATAATGATTTAAAATAAATAAACTATCAGGCTATTATTAAATCGGGCAGAGCCGCTCTGTCGGTGACGGTGTGTAACTAGTAAAAGTTAAGATCACTGACAGAAAATTAACACATTATCGTGTCTAAAAACCCTCTCACTAAAAGCTCCTTGGGGCGTAAAATAAATTAGTAATAAAATTCTGTAGTGAATGTTAAAAAAGCGCGTCCACCGGTTCGGAATTACGTATGAATCAATTCCATAGTCAAATAATTTTAAAACTAAACCTTAAAATAATCAACGGGCATTGATGTCACACCGTGTACTATTGAAAAAACTTATATATTTATTTTTAAATAAATTAATTAGTATCCATTTCCGCATTCCATTAAATAACATTAAAATGTGTATGTAGGTATGAAATCCTAAAATAAATTTGAGATATACACTATAATAATTAAAAAACTAGGCTCAGTTAAGTTAACCCAAGGCCTCAAGACAGATGATTTATGTAGAGCTTAATAATATTTATTGAAAAACAATTTTAAATGTTCATGATGACATTTTTCCACTATAGTGTAAAATTTAGGTAAAACTAGTTAACTATTTTATGGACGATTTCTTCAACGCGTGTTAAATCCCGAGCTCGTGTCACTCGGCGATTTACGCCCCAAATGCGTTTCTTCAAGATGTAGCTCGTGCTACCAATTGTCAAATCCTAGTTGGCCGTGCGTCGGCGTTCTATAGCTAAATCTCGAGCTCGTGGTATATTTCCCCCTCCATTCCAGTTTCGTGACGAACTAGTCGCCAAGTTCTCCTGAATGCCTGCTATACAATCATCGAAACCGCTCGACTTTAGTATCGTTTTAAGAAACGGAATATTTGTATATGACACGAGATTTGTACAATCTCTTGCCACGTAGCACACGATTACCCTCCATATTAAAATAATCGAGGTTTTACTTTAGAAATATAACACAGACATAATGTAAAAAAATTAAGTATTTAGCACACAATCAGCGACACGGTTAAATATTATTTTAGGCATTATATTCCATGTTTTGCGGGTACGGAGTGTAACAAAGTGAGTCAGTATTCCGATCACGAAATCCAATATGGAGCTTGGTGCAGTCGGATGACCTGACGATATCACACGGGAAACCTTTCTGCACTATTCATTTGTATGTATACATAGAAATAAACCGATAAAATGAAGTCTTTGGGCCCTTCATTTTATATATATATATATATATATATATATATATATATATATATATATATATTGTTATATATATATATATATATATATATATATATATATATATATATATATATATATATATATATATATATATATATATATATATATATATATATATATATATATATATATATATATATATATAGTATATATATATATATATATATATATATATATATATATATATATATATTATAAAAAGTAAGCCGGGAGTGAAGTAATAAAGGGAAGATTTGTTTGCACGAAGTCTAGACGGATCTCTTCACTATTATTATATGACCGCAATCCGTTAGCAAGAACAAATTTCATTTCAATTATTACTTTATACTATGTATTTTACTTCTAGATGTCGAAAAATGGACCAATCAGAACCGTGCGAGGTATATGTGTGTATCCAAATTCGTGTGGATCAAATATTGTCAATGCTGTAATCTATTTTAATTTAAAATCAACAGATTTAACCATCAAATAAAATACCTCAATTTATTGTGGTCTACTTTATTATTTAAAAAAATAATTGTGTAGTTAATTCTCTGACGTTGTTAATAGACACAACAGATAAGCGACAAATCGACATGCACTACTACATATTTGACAGAAACAGCTAATTCCAAGATTATATATATTTAA
>JAGTTH010001801.1:0-40148 GCA_022606485.1 Agraylea sexmaculata
GCATAATGTGATTTATTTAATAATAATATTGGTCGAAAACGAATCATAAAGAAGTATTCACGTCCGATTGCTGTAAATTACCATCGGGACCGGTCTTCGTCTATCGGCTGTAAAAAAATAAAAACAGATCGTTTCGGAATGTGAATGTTTTGAAATGTGGCTCTCGTCTTCGATATGGACTTACAATAATTCCATACAAGCACCATAATTGGGCTGCAATTTACTACGAAGTCGTGTTTCATATTGACCATCTTCTATGCACCTGAAATTAGTGATCACACACTTTCAGAAACTGGGACGTGATCGATATACACTGTCTTCACATATTAATTCATTTATAATTTTATATATATTATTAAATAAGAATTAAGTACAAGTATTTCAATATTTGTACTATTATATCGTTTGTTTTTGTTGATCAAACTATGTAGGTCATATATTTAGAATAACATGCAATGATTTCCTTTAAATTATTTCTTATTTGATTATTGTATTATTTTATACAAAACATTAAATGATATACATCGACGGGCTCGACTAAGAGTAATATGACTCGGGATATTACCTTTTTAACTTTTTCTCATTTTATTATTTAATTAATTATTGCGCATATTCTGACAAAAAATCACGATTCTAGTGCTTAAATTGAGAAAGATAGGTTTTTTCTTATGGGGTACGTTTCGAGTTATCGCCCACGGGAGAAAAATTTGACGCTCGAGTAATACGAACGGAGACATCGCCTTCTTAGTCGTTCATTTGCTAAACACTGTAGGCGATATCTTCAGGTAGCTTAGTCTTCATTGCGCACACCGACACCATATACGTGTGAACAATCATGTGTGTATTAGTAACCAATAAGACACGGCTATGACTCCCCACCACCATCACTATCAGGCCCTTTCTTCCTGCCTTATAATACTCATACAATACTCACCAACAATTATACATTTCAAAAAAGATTCAAACATTTCAGGGATGCCGCAATACTTCTTATTATTCACGATCACTTGTTTAAACTCTACTTTACTAAAATAATTTCATTTTTTTAATAATAATTTAATATTATTATTTCAAAAAACACATTTTTCAGTGATAATATTAAATAATAAAAGTTTTTTTTTTAAAAAGTGGTCGAAACAAAGACTCCCTGCTTTGTAATAATATTGGTGGATTATCAACACTTTTGAAACCAAAAACTAAAAGTGGTTCTTGGGTTTTACAAATATTTCCAACAGGTGTGTTTTTATCAACAAAATCAACAGAATGATGAAATACCCTTTTATTTGTATTATATTCAAACAAAACTGCAATTCCAATAAATACGATAATATAAAGTAGAGAGTATTATAAGAAAAGAGTTCCTATGGTCTTATTCAGTGAAGTGGTCAAGTCATATGGCTATTGTATTGTGAACATAATATATTACTAATATCCTAATTTACCAGTTGTATTTTTATTTAAAAACTTGCCACTAAATATGTTCCCACATATGTGAGATATTTAAAAAAAATTGTTTTCATTAAATAACTATTATTCTCTATTATTAATAAAATAGGGTATATTGACATAACAAGCTGAAAATTTGTAGAAACAGTTATTTTGTCTCAATAAATCACACAGAGGCTTCGAAGTTTATTACTAGCTGCAACTAAACAAGCGGATGACAATAAATACTATCGTCATTTTAAATTATCAATATTTATTTCATTTACTGATTATTTCAATTAAATAATCATTCTTAGAATTCATACATTCATTCATTCTACCACTTAATACCTCGGACATCGTTAAAGTGGTTTGGTAAAAACACTTTTATATTTAATTGAACTGATATTTCTATTTCTTGTTAAAAAAATGTTTTCATTGATTTTTTAAAATCCAAAAATATTTTTCAAGGGCTTATTCACTCTTATAATTATTGTGTGATATTTTTCAAAAAGTTTCAGTATTCTTTAGACTTTCAACGCCATTAACATTATTTTTTGTGTATTTCTATAAGATGAGACGACGCGACAGTAATACAATTTTAAATATGATAGCTGATTTGTGTTTTATTTGTGAGAAGTCACTATTGAATAGTGATTTTGTTAATTAAGTGTGTGGTTTGAAAACTTTAAAGACTTCTATAAAATGAATAGCGGAAATTTCCCCATTAATATCAGTCAGTGCACCTCGTAAAAATAGTAGCGGTGACAAAAAAAAGGAAAATTATCGACACAAGGTTTAAAGACAAAATCATAAAAATAGTAGAGAAACGAAAGGATTAAAAATTTTTGGAATCGACCACTAGTAACTATAATCATAAATAATATAATCATTTACCCAATCGATGAAGGAGATTTATAATTATAATTAAAAATATCCTTAGTATATTACGTATATGAGAAATGTAATGTATGAACTAATTAAAAATACAAATTATTAATTGTAAATGATTTTATAACTGCTGACTTGGTATTATTGAGTGAGTATTACAGGTATCATATCGGCTATAGCGAGGATAGACACTAATAATGATAAAATGATAGGAAGAGATAATAAAATTATGTCACATGCAATTCAATATTAATGCATGAGAAAAAGTATACTAATAAAACCATTTTTTCAACAGAATGAATGAATATCTTTACCATTTGTCTTTATTTGAATTGGTTTTTGAGAAAAAGCATTATATTTTGTTATCTATATTATATTCAAACAAAACTGCAATTCCTATAAACACTACAGAGTATGGTCATATTCAGTGAAGTGGTCAAGGAATGAATGCTTAAAATAATATCAGTTGGGAAACCTAGTCACTTGAGATATTTAAATACTTACCGGTTGTATTTGGGTATATTTATTTTTGCCATTTGATATGTAATATAAATAATATAATAGAATGTAATAATAAAGCAATATTGTAAAGGTAGTGGTGCGAGTGTCTGGTAATGAAGCTGCTAGTAGTAGTAGTAGGTATAGTAGTATAATAGATATTGTGGGTGTGTGCGTGTCGATGTAGTAGTGTGTGTGAGGGAGCTAGGATGAGAGTGAATGAGTGTGATGCATAGTAGTGTGTGTGTGACTTATCATCTCCAAGTATTTCAAGAAGGACATTGAAGACAGCGATAACTCCGTGTATCGCCTTCCCGTGCGCTTCCCCTCCGCAAATCTTCCCTACAAGAACAATTTTTAGCTTGCCCCTTTTAAATATTGCATTATTACATATTTAAAAAATACTCGTATGTTGATAACACAATGGAGCACGTTTTTCCGAAAACAGTGAAACGATATAGCATTTGAATAAAGAGATATTAAATAAAAACCTTAAAAAAACGGTTTTTCGGCCGTCCTGTAAAGTTGTGTTTTTCGACTCATCGCCGTCTTAGCGGAGCCCGTCGACATGTAAAGTTATCATTTATCATAAATCAAATATTATATTCATGGGACAAACTATCCAAAAAGTTGAAGCCAAAATAATTTATTTTATTAATATTTTTATTTCTTAAGATTATTCTGTTATTATTAGAAAATTCAAATAGAATACAACATTTTACTAAATACAAAAGTAATATGTGTAATAAAAATGTAAGCGGCGCAGTGCTCTACAATTGTGAGCAATTGGAAACCTGTTTTTTTTCACCCTCTTAGCAGAGGTTTGATTAATTTATTTATAACTTAAAGACGCTCTAGAAATACGTTAGAATTTTTATTTGTACACGATAAATTTAATGGCGAGTAAGTAAATTCAACTGTTTATGTTTTAACAGTTTTACGAAATGTCAAATTAACACATTAATAAAAATTATTATTTTTTATCTATTCTAAAGTATATTTATAAAAAAACGTAAAGTTTTCCATTAAAATGTTTTGTTTACCAGACGTGATATTGTAAGTACCTATGTAGTGGATACCTAAAAGTTTCGTTGTAAGTAAATAATTGATATTTACTTAAAATATTTAATAACGTTTGATGATAGCTGTGTGTATATTTATTCGTCCTCTAATGAATGTATACTTGGTTGTCGATTGCTTGATTATATTGTTTGATTGTGTCATGATAAGTCTTCATTCAGATAATGATTTTATAATATCTTCACTTTGCAAACTACTGTGGATCCCTTGGGAATGCTGTTATGTTTGATGGGTTCCTTGTTATTATTATAATTAATAATTAAAAGTTTTTTTACACTCCGATACTGTCTTTAATGCGGGTGTTTTTATTATATTATGTATTATAAAATTTGCGTGCAGTTCTTCCACCATAATAATAGGAAAGGTAGTCTTATTGTTCTGTCAGTTATGTTGATCCATTTAATTGGACAGGATATCGTATGTGTTATTTTATGCATTTAATAGTGTTTTTATTGTTTTATAGATATAAACCAAAATTAGATATTATAAGACTAGGATTTTTAACAGGTTTATTTGTCAAATTAACGCTTAACTAAAAGCACGCACGTTGGACTACAAATAATAATATTTGAATTTTATTATAAAAATTAAACGAGGTCGAGAGAAATGGTGTTCCAACACATTGGTTTTTCCAAATGTTAGCTATCTTCAATCTGCAGGCATATTTCCTGAGATGATTGTCGAATATTTAGTGTACAATTTACTTTGTAGTAGTGTTTTTTTTTCTTAAATTTTGTACGAGTAAAAAGTTGGCGCGATAAGTTTCGGCATTATGTGGTAAAAGTCGTTTACAATATTTATATGTTTCTTATGGTGGCGAATCACACTTTCAAGTTGTCTTCCGTCTTGTAAAATGTGTACAAAAAGGTCTTGACAAAAGGAAAGTTGCCCTTAAGAAGACAGAAGTGGATGGTGTTGGCAGGATGACACCTGTCCACCAATAATTGTGGCCACATTGCTAACACTTTCGCCCTGGCGCCTCCTCGTCCAAGTTTACATCCTCTGTGTGCGAAATTCGGCTATAATCACCTGAATCGAGGCGACTCTCTCGTCGTTGGTCTCATTGTTGTTTGTGTTCAGGTGAGAAAGGCTCAATTCAATTATGATTCTTTTGAAACTGTGCCGGTGTTCTCTACTCTGTTCTAGATTATATTCGATAAAACCGACTTCTTAATTCTCATCATCCATTAGGTTCACCTCTTTGGCCCGATTTACACGCGCAAAGGAGAAATTATATAATGGGGAAAAGTATGTACGCCATTTTGGGGGCTATTACTTAATCTATTTCCAGTATTCATCAATGCAAGGTTAGATTAATGATTAATGATGATTGTTATTTGTACAAAATATTATATCAAACGAAACCATAATTACTCCCCTCCCACGAAATTTCTCCTGGGCGCCCTTGCATACAATTCGTTGGAGCTCCGGAGAGACATGTCCTTATTGCGCCTTTTATTCTTGGTTATTAGAGGCCAGGTTTCTATTCCAGCGATATTAGAACGCATAGGACTGTTCTGTCCGGATAATTAAATGCGTGGACGCGGTCATACCCTTTTTAGGGTTCCTTCGTCCAGAACTAACCAGCATAGATTTGGCCCACTAACCCGGGGTGTTGTTCTTTCAAATGAATGGGCTGTCAAAGAGACCGATAAAGACCTGTTTTATCTGTCTCTTCCTTTGTTTCTGCAGAGTACCCACCTGTTCCTGTATACCCATGTGCCTTTGGTTTCATTTTACATAATTCTTGTTATCATTATTTGTATAGTGCAATTTACTTCCCTTTAGGACTGCGGTATCGCCATTGGGATAGCCTCCTGTAATGCTATTGTGATATTGCAGTCTGATATTTTTTTTTTCTTGTATATTTATTCTTCTATATATATATTATAAATAAATAAATAATTCAAATATATTGTCCTCGCAGGAAAATGAATTGCCTTGATCATTTCCCTGTAATGACATCACGCGTTTTGCGTTTGCATAAAATTTTCTGCATTTTAATTGCGGGCCTTGATCTGAAATAAAATATTTATATCCCGAATCGATAATAATATTCGCATTTTTTTATAAATAGTTAAGAAATAATCGTGTGAAAGTTTATCGGCTCGCACGTGTATTTTGGTTAACACCAAAGGCACGATCTTTGACGCTTACGAGAGAATTATATATCACTTTTATTCGAATGATCTGTTTCCATCTTTAACTGTGTGTTTGAAAAAAGAAAGGTCAAAGGTGTGAGGAAATAATTTCTCCCAGTCACGGTATATTGTTGTACAACACGTGTTTTTCACAATATTTAAGTATATCTTATTGCTGATCCTTTAAATTTTACTATAAGACTCTAAGGTTTGTTAGGAGAATTAGCGAAACTGGTGCCCTATTTATCTTGATCACGAAATTCTTCAAAATTTATTTTTAAAAATTCATTGGGCATATGGTGGATACTTAGTCGCTAATATTTTGTATCACCGCACTCGAACTCGCGAATTCTCATATCCGTATTTACGACGAGGTCAATTAGGAGACCTTTAAATGCGGATTATTAGCCGTCATAAAAATGGACTTTCTCGAGAGGTCGGGTTAGTTTTTGTCATTTCTTATTATAGCAGGTCGTAGGGATTGCATCGTGTCGGAAGATTTCTCTCACTTTGGCACACGAAATAATCCACCTGTAAAAAACTGTGGTAAACAGAGGTGAATTGAATAATTGTGCGGATTTCGAGTGTGAAAGTGATTTGACCAGACGATCACGTATGAAATCCACAATACGTGACTTCACTCTTGAGAAAATATAATTTACTTTTTTATGGATTCGTCATATTTATTTAAAGGTTCGGACGAGTAAAGGATTAATATCCTTGTTAACGGTAAATTACTCAATTCAAATTTAAATATTGCGCCCCATAAAAAACTGTAATCGATTTGCCGCAGTTTGAAACAACCGTGCAGTTTTTATTAAGAAGAATAATTTGGACCGGTCGTGTTTCAAAGGCTCACCAAATATCTGTTTCTTTGAATAAATCCAATAAATATCACAGACGGAACGTCATTGATCTTTAAAATAGACTCACCATTCAAATTGTTCAATGCGGAAATAAGAAGTATTTTTTTATCGAATTATAGGGGAAAATTCGCCATATCAAATCGGTCATATTCGCGCTGGTATTTTTTTAGTATAATGGAATACCAATTTTCTATAGTATATCAGGGATAGATGAATGGATAGATGCGTTGCGGGAATAATATCAATTTAGTCCTCATTATCTAGATCCAGGTTTAATATACAAATTATAATGTTCTATCGAGGTGATAGTAAACATTCCTTCGGTGCTCTTTTATATTAAAAAAAGTCTGTGGCATAAGACATTCACTGATATTGAAATAAGACATTATGTTTTTTTTGGTCCGTTCAATAATTCTTTACATAATAGATAAATAAATTGTACCTACTAAAAATGTCTAACCACTATGAAAATAATATGTTATGTTGTCGGTTAAAATAAAATAAAAGGAAGTTTACTTATTATGTAACAGGAAGCGGTGCTTTTGTACAGTGATTATTTCGATAGTTTACATACTAAAACAGTATTTAACGAGTGGTATGGAAGACGGGGTGTAAATAAATATTAGTTTTATTTAATTATCTCGTAAATGTGTGAAGAAAGAGTGAAAGTCAAGGTAGTTACTTATATTGCTGACCACACGCGACGCCCATGAAACAAAGCCTAGATTTACATACTGACCACATCTCAGTGGGAGTGCATCAAGTTACGACATTATCTAAGGGGCCTTGGCGAGGGACACGCTTTCGTTGGACATTAGAGAAATGTCGTTCATTAAGGTTTAAGTGAGTTTTGAAAATGAAAGTCGAGTACCGAAGAGGAATTCCTAATGGGCGAGTATATTTCGTGGTTCCCTTTCGTTGGGCTGTGATTGATAGTTACGAGCCGGTGTTGCCACATGTAACTAAACTATCTGTTATTATTATTAAACACTATCGAATTATTACAAGATTAATGTCCGTTGCATACGAGTTAGAATAATTGCACTCGGACTTGATTGACGATCGTCACGTCAACGCTCTTCTCCTATACAATTATTGCTTACCTCCAATAAGAATTTGGGCTCGTGATTTCTATTATTCATTTCATAATTATGTATACATACATTTCCTTTAAGGTTATCACGCTGTGAAGGTTACACATGTATTTCAATATTTACAAACGCTTTCTAATTAGTAATATTCACACAATCTTACACAATTAAGAATACATATTTTTTTGCAATTGAAGCGTTGAAAAGAGTAAGGGCGAATCCAACAATATACGATTAACAGCGTATTTAAAATATTCAACACAAGGGTGAGGAATACAATGTTAAACAAAACAAATAACATTTGTCATAAAAAAAACTCATATCATTTTAATCCTCGTAACAGCGCGATTCTTTTCCATAAATAATTTTTTTTCGCCACATTTTGGCTTCGCCCTTCCTCTTTTGAACGCCTCAATTTATGTTTTAAATGCCATCCAAATAACAGATAAATATATTAATTTTACTCTTAGTTATATACAAATAACCAGCGTTATAGCTCAGGGGATTAGATGCGTAACTACAAATAATGTCATGGGTTTAAATCCCGCTCAAGTCAAGATTTTTATAATTGATTTTATCGGTTATTTCGACTGGGAGATCGGGAATAATATTAATAAAATCCCGATCGATTGTCTTGATCTAAGTTTACTCTTATTTCCTGTATTGTAAGGTAAATACTGATTATCAAGTCGGTGACCTGTGTAACTAATAATAGTTAAGATCACCGACAGACAATTATCACGTTGTTGTGTCTAAAAACCCTCTCAAAAAAACTCCATCAGAGATGTAGGTTCTCTGGTATTCCAGACGACTGTTTTATCTTAATAATAATAATACAAAATGGTTTATACTATGATTGTTTTCAGTAGTCGTATGAACCTTAGTTAATTTCATATCACCATCAATATTTTTATTTATGTATGAAATTTTTATTTACACAATGAACAAAAGTCTCAATTAAAATATAATGAATGTTAAAGAAACATTAGGTTAGAATTTATTATCATACCTAATTGCCCATTTTTCCATTGTCGAAATTTTAATATTTTTTAGATAGTTTAAAATAACCAACAGGTTCAACGTGTTCCCACAGCATGGTTTCCTATATGTTATGCAATATGCGTTTGTCTCTACAGTATTCTTGTGGATTTATTCCCTGAGGCCACACCTCCACAAAATATCCATTGCACGATACTGGAAATTGTCATTATTCACTATTCTGTTATATGATTTGATGAATTGATTCAATAAAGCTTTCAATATAAGTATGGAGAACGAGTTAAAGAGGCGTAAATAAACCGAATAAATAAAAGATAAAGACCATTTTAAGAATATGAGTTAAAAAGTGTCTGCATAAAATTATTGAATATTTTTGAGGTTGGTCGTACCTATTATTTTTATAGGCTACATTGGCGAATCATAAATTCGTCTTCTCGTCCGCTTTACGGCTTGTTGTAAATACAAATTATGTTTTATGTCACTACAAATTGCATTTTGTTCATTTTTATTAACAATAATAACGGTTATTCTTTTTGCCAGTTATTGTTATAATATCATAATATAATAAATATAACGCAGTACCGAAATTCGCAACACGAGATCGTGCGAACGGAACGAGTTATGCAAAACGAAACGGAAATATTTCAGTTCATCCAAGTTCAATATTATAATAAAGGAATTTTTATATTTTAAACCCCAAAAACGATTTTTAAATTTGTCCCACGCTTTAAAATAATAATAATATATTTAAAAAAATATATATTTTGGAATATTAACACTCATTATTATTCATATATTCGCTTCGTATTTTTTAGTTTTTTAATCACTAAGCCCATGAATCTTACATATTTAGGAATAATTAAAATAGTAGTACAAAAATGTCCATATTAACATATCGGTTATATTTATGGATGTATCAAAATAATAAAATATCTGATTTCGAAGGATCGGTATCGCTATATTACAGTGGGCGATATTATCTTCTACTCCTTATTTAGTTCATTGTTGAATATCTAAATGAAGAATTAATTCGATATTGTTTATTATATCCAAATTGGAAATCGTTTATGATCAGAGGCGTCTTTATCTCAAGTTCAATCTGCATAATAGTTTCAACCCAACCGAACGTGTTGTAATAATAATCTCGTCCGCCTCTTGTCACCTTTTTTATTTAAAAATAACGGACACTGCTATCACATTTTACAAGCTTATTAAAATACATTCATTTTATTACAAACATAGCTCGGATAAGTGGGTGCACTAATATAAGTACTTTGGAGCACTGGACACTGCACAGGCTATATTTTTATTAAATTGAAACATTTTATTTAAATTCTATGATATTAACACATTGATGTTCATACAAAAAATTTATATTCACGGAAGAAATTAAAATGTTGAATGTGGCTGAATACTGGGTGAATGGGAATATTTTAAAGATATTAATTTTATTAGATTTTTCTGTCAATATTATTATTTAAATTAGAGCTCAATAACAAGATTTATAGAGAATCATGTTATTGAGCTATAATTTACTAGATGTTGTTATTTGATTAGATTTTTATGAGCTTATTTTAATTTAACCTATCGATACCATAGTCAAGCAACCGAAAGAATGGCTCTAAAAAATTGTATCAGTATTCATATTAAAATTAAAGAAATCATAATTAATCCAAATAGAGATCGATCAAATCTCAATTATTTTTTTCAATTTGATTACGATTCGAACCCATTAATTTGATGTTGTTTTGCTGATATGCTAATAGAAATGATAACAATATTTTTTAAATATTCATTTTTTTTGTTCGAATGTCAAAGAATGTCATCTTTTCAGTTTTGAATACAATGAGTACTTTTTATTTGAAAGTCAATTTCATGCATTTACCTGAAAATCAGCAAGGTCACGGTATATCCGCATAATATAATTCACCGTTATTGTACAAACGCGTCATTATAATTATAATAAAGTGTTTTGTATTACATAAGACAGTATTCTCACGCCTTGTCTTGTCTTGTCTTACTCATATTGGACACTTCGAAGAAATGAAGTCTCTTTTCCTATGTCACGTATCATTCCTGTACATACACTGATCGATTGCTTTTATACACACATTGTATTATTATGATCACATTAAATTTATTCGCCATTGCTCAATTATTTAAGCAAGATTTTGACATGCAAATAGGATTATAAAAATTCGAGGTTCAATGGTCATTCATTGTATTTTGCCTGTAGTTTAATGATCCACAAGGTCTCACTGTAATCACATTATTAAAATTACCTCTTTATCTTTATTGGATTCTTAACACCTTAGTCTAGAAAAACCTTGCTTTATCATTAAATAATTAATTTAAAAAAGCGCTGATTCTGATTCCATGCTGTCCAAATTCTTTTTAATAATTAATTTTTATAGTAATTTCCCTATTTCAGAATTTTATATACATATGTTTGTTTTTACCAACATAAAATTTATATTTTAAATAATTTCCCAGGTGTGTTTCGGTACAAAAAATATTAAGTTGATGTTGCCATTTATATGTATATAAATTTATTCATCAATAAATTGATTAGAAAAAATACCGATATATACAACTTTTCGATCAGAAATTAACATTATATATGAAAAATGCCTTGGTAAAGTATACTACATATAAGATTATCTATAATAAATTCTTATGTTATGGGCTATTTAATCTCATTGAATGTTATGTTTAATAAATGTAAATATTATAATATTTGCATGAATGTGTATTTAGTCGATATCTAGTTGTGTACAGGCGTAGTAGACTCCATTTAACGGTTTTAATTTTATGAAAAAAAAGATCAATGCATTCTATAATGAAGCCATCACAGGCATCAGTATTATATTGATCGGATAATAAAGATTTAGTTATAACTAAATCACGATTAACTAGGTCATATGCATGAGAATATTCCGATAATTATAATCGTTAGAATGGGCATTTGATTTTCCCGTACATTCGAAAAGCTGGCCTCCTCATTAAACTGGGTTGTATATCAGATATTTATTAGACATTGCTGTGTTTTGTGACGGTCATGGAAAGTGAATTAGGATGAGAGTTGCACTATGCGTATAACAAGCAAGTAAAGAAGGTCAACCAACGAGCTATTGGAAAACTAGCTGCTGAGGCCATAGTGATAAACTATCTTCAAATGCAAATAGAGAGAAAACTAACCATCGAGAAACTACTTGGACTAGTAACTAGACATTTTTGGGTGCATATCCATTATAATTTATTATCAATTAAAGAAACCCACACACGATCGTGCGATTGAAATTAGTAGCCGGCATGTCCAGCAGATGATCTATTACACCGTTTGCCAAATATGGATGCCGTAGGTGATTATTCAGCTGGCAGTATACGAGAATAATTTATTGCCTATTTTAACGTAAATTTAAGCTTTTATATGAGCCATGACCAGAATTTTATTTTTTGATTTTACTATTTTAAATATTTATGTATATACGCCACGTGGGGCTTTCTGGGAAGGCTTTAAATTTTTTTGTAGTTTAGACACAAATTAATTATTGTTTTCCTTGAAAGCAACTCGAGTGGAATGCATCAAAAGAGCTTTATGTCCTTTTTTCTTGGATTCATCACATATAAAATATTACTCTCTTTGGGTAACTCGAGCGTAATGACACTATCAAATTTAATTAAAAAAATACTAATTTCGATTTTTCTTTTAAAATAATTTTACGATATTATTGTATTTATTTTAAATACCCCCCAAGGGGCTTTTGAGAAGGTTTTTAAGACACAAGAACGTGTTAATTATTTTTTTGTATGTGATCTTAACTATTACTAGTGACACAGGTTACCGAAAGAACGGCTCTGCCCGATTTAATAGTCGCTTCAGTATTTACCTTACAATCCAGGTACTCAGAGTAAATCTGGTTCAAAACGATCGATCTGGATTATTGGAATATTATTCCCGATCTCCCAGTCGTTAAAAAGGAAAAAATCATTCTTTATGACTAACAATAGTAGGTACATACATATTACCAAAAACACACAGGCGGTGCTAATATTTAAAAATAAACTTTTATCAAAAATTTCCAGTAGTATTAACATTAATGACTTAATCCAATAATCGAAAAAATACTCTCTCGTTTTGATAACTGTTATCGCATTTATGATTTGCGTGTATTAATTATAAGAATATATTAATTCTTATATTATGACCTTTGCTGTGGACAAAGACAAAATGTCATATTTTTTGTCGATGTGAACTTTATCTTTAGATGTCGTAATGAAAGTGATGACTTTATAAGAACCTATAAGCTTTTACTTGTATAATATCAAGGACGTCTATCATTGTTTAAATGCTCATCTAGAACTTAATATGTATGAAAAATTCAAAGAACTGACGACGGTCCCACGTCTCTAATTTTCATTAACATACTTGGAATTTTTACATTAATACCGTGTGACATCAGTATGTGGAAATTATACTAGGTGACATCTTTGTCAGTAGGGTGAGACACGGGTTCAGTTCCCGTTGGTGTCAAGATTTCCCGTCACATATTTGGAATAGTTCAGTTTAATCTAAATAAATGATTTGCTCTCCTCGCATTCGACTATCTATAAAATCGCTTTATTATTTATTGTTTCCGTGTGATTTATATCAGTGACCTATTTTATATGCCATATTGTGTAACTGAATCTCGGAATATAACTTCATCCATTAATAACGGACCGCGGATATATCGAAAGTGCCTTTTAATTACACACTGCAATGAATCAAACGTGCGAACTCTTATTATTTAGCACAAATATATTTAGAATTAATTATCTTTTATCACTGTAATGTGTTTACGAGTGGTTCTGAGTAAACTATACAGATTTCGCCAGATAAGAGAGATAATTAATTCATACACACCGAATATAACTCGTCTGCAAAATAAGATAAAATAGAATGCATAAAGTCAATTTTCGATAGAGTATCTATATGTTTAAATATTTCAACAACTTATTCATCACAATTATCGAGTGGGAAATTTCGAGAGCTAATCATACAATAAAAATATACAATTTGAAAAATGCTAATTTGCACAGTTTCTACTTGACTCAATTTGTATGTCATTTGTAAAGTGTTTATATTACCCATATAACTAATATGTTTTTCATTTCTTATAAAATATATATATCGTTAGATTATATATGTCAACTTCTACAGTAGCGAATTTAGCTTAGTTAAAAATTATTAAGTTAAATCGTATAATCCAATTTACAGTTTATAGTGGGTCTTATTTGTTGCGTAATAGGGCGTATAAAATACGGTGACAGAAACAAGAAGTCAACGGGTAAATTGATATAAAATTATAGCTGGTTCTGGTTTCCATTGGGCAAATACCTGACTTTGCGGTAAACTACTTCTTATTTTGCAAGTACCCGACCGAAATCCTCATTTTATGTAATTTTCAATTGGATGATTTCACCGGTAGCAATTTTCAAATAGTACCGTCGAATGATAATACAGGCATGTTTATTGGAATGAAACAATGGAACTGTGTCGTATAAATATATTTTTGTAAGTACTATCATCGAAATGTGATATTTTATAAGTGGGCGTAATATCGTCGTTTAAAATAAAAAATCATTATCATTATTACTCAATGTTTATATGTTTATCAAGTGCGGCGTGATCTAAGCAAATTAAGGTTATCAATTAAAACAAGGACACTTGTCTTATTTGATACAAATTTTCTCATTCCAATTTTAAATCAGTCAAGTTCAAGTAAATAAATGTATGAAAAGAAATAATCAGCAAAAAATATATCAGTAAATGAACAAGATTCAACCAAATTTTATAAATCATACTTAAAGAGAGGATCTCATATTTTTTTGGAAGCAGTGCGTTGGAGATGTTATTTAATCCTAACTGGTTTAATAAATGTTATATATTTCAAGAATTATCTACTATTTTTATCTATTAAAATTAGTTTATTATTCATGCTCAAATTATTGACGGTCAAATTATTCTATAAGAAGTATAAATTATTTTATGTATATTTAATAAATTCAATATAAAATCATCATTATAATTATGTGAAATATTTAATCATTTGTCTATATCCATCCAGTTGTTTTTGTAAAATTAAATCAACCGGATTCAAAATCATGTTTTTCCAAATATAAATAGTAATTGTCATACTTATTCGAGTGTTGCTAAATATATTTATATTTTTTCGGATTTCTTTTGAAGAATGTTAATGTGATACTTTTTATACATATTATACGGTTACTATGGATATTAAAATGAAGAATTTGTTAAAATCACACTCAAATTTTACTATCGTTGGAAATATTCTAATAGTTTCCGGTAACAAGTGACAAGTATTCGCGATCGAATCTCGATAGAGGCTTTAATTTATGTTATCGTATTTATTATCAGTTGAATATCAATATACTGTTTAATTCATTCATTTCGAATGTTAAAACGCGTATTTGAAATTAGTCTGTTTCTATAGGAACCCGTTAATGATTATTTTAAAATTAGTATGCAAATAATTGCCCAATTACATATTATAAATTGGGTGCCTTTGATTACTACATATTTGAATATTTGTGGGCACCTACGTATTTAATTAAATTAAATTATTTATGCGATATTCCGTAATATATTCTCTAAATACCGAATTTGTCGTTTGGTATCTAAATAAATAAAACCTCGCAATTCCATTTTGAGATTAATTGGTTAATTTCGCTCTCAATTAAGATTACAAAATGTGTAAGAATGTCGCGGTGGTCAAGTGGTTACAGTGTCAGCCTATAACGGAATATAACCTGTCGCCGCTAACTGTTACGTAACAACCGGACACAATAAAACAACTTCATATTATTTTATGTCAAGAGGACTTAATTAAACCCAACTTAAATCTTAAATGCTCTAATAAATAATTCAGTTATATCCTCCTACTAAAAGTACATACACCATTTAAAGGCGCGATGTTTTATTCCAGAGCGATAATAATAATTTAATGTGATTTTTTAGTATTTAATGAAACGTTTCCTTTTTCAATAAATCATATATTTTCTGTAATGAATATTAATAATTTTATGATTTAATGTTAAATTAAATGAATATTAATTATTTTATCATTTAATGTGATGAATATTTGAATTCATTAATTAATTTAGGATTTTTTTAATTTTCAACAATATTCCTTACCCTTAATTTGTACAATACCCTTAATTTGTATGTGTTAGTGAATTTTTAAACCACAAACGAATATTGTAATATATATCAAACCGTCATAATTCACCTCGTCGTATTCTACATAAATGTGCATATTGTCGGTTAAAAAAATGACACTTCTCAAAATTATCATATTTTACAGTAGAGTCTTATAAATTTAAAAACGAATTTTCTTCAAATCTTTGATATTTGCATATAAACAAGTGTGATACATCAATTTGAAGGTATTTATTTGAGGATTAAGTCAATGTAATAATTTTCAATATTTTTTTATTGATTTTACAACGTTTTTCCTAATAATCTAATTTTATAAAATTTTTGAGCAATGTCGCTTTTCTTTATAACCGACGATATGCAATATCCAATAACCGCTCCTTTTTTGACACTATTAATATTAGTCAACATTATTCCTTTTTCATTTTAACTTAATGAAGTTATATTTAAAATAGTCTGTAGTGTTTGATTTATGAACCGGATAATTTTACCAAATAAATGATATTGTATTAGAAATGAAGAGTGTTTAAACGACCTTGATGACGATCAATAATGGGCTACGGTTGGTCGGCTGCATCATGAGGTCAGCTTCTTCCTTACCTGTTGTCATATTATCGACCATAACCTTTCTCACCATACCTGCTTGGAATTTCGGGACAGACAATAAACACACTTTGTGAACACTCTTCAATGACTGGCATTTTGTCATACTCTTTGTGGGAGTTCCTACCCTCAAGTTATCAAAGGAAGTGTGTGTTAAGCACTCGAAAAACTCTCGCCTAAATTCCCCAATCAAAACACAGAAGTGCTTATTATATTTATTCTACAAAATCTTATATTTGATATACACTTTTGTAGATTAATAAAATTTAACAGGTCTATTATATGACGTAATTTATCGCATTCTTTGTATTGCGCTCCCATTTTTATTATATGATTTGTTACTTTAGCTTCCTGATCTAGGAATAGATTGTATCGTGTGAATATAAATCTTATTTCATTCTTTTCCTGGCACGTATTTTCGAAGAATAGGTTGAATGAGAAGTGTACCGAAATAAAAGTGGTGTACGATCAAGACAAGTATTTACGAGGATGTATTCAAGTTCTGGCTCCAGGCTGTCACTCTACCGGCCAATGAAGGAATGCCTTTCAGCTTTGTATTCTTTAAAAACTATCCTACATCCCCTGAATTTAAAATGAGCTTGTTGTGGTAAGGAGCTATTTTATCACTTGTAAAAATGAGGGTCGTTGCTCTTCATATTATGCACGCTTGTTGTTTCTGCGCTCAATGGGAATATCTTAGAACAATAGCAGCGAATATTACTGTTTACTGAGTAAATGCCTACATATTTTATATATTTAAAATAATTCAATGAATATTATATTATGCAGAATATGTTTGATATTTCCATACATAGGTTGCATTTTTGTGAATAGCATCCTTATTATTTTAATTGATGGTTCGAATAATACCACATATACATACGTAATGAAAAATTATACCCACTATTATCGTTCTGAAAACACATTAAAAAAAACTCAATATTCATAAATAAATGTTGTTCTTGCATATTATAGTGTTAAAAATCAACAATTTACAAAACAATTTCTTTAATAAGTTCTAGAAAAATAATATTTTTTAAGCAATTTTGAAATTGTGGTTTGGATTTCCAACAAAGTTTAACATAAAAAAATAAGCATGTTAAAAGCTATATAAATTTATTTTAGAGACACTAAGCTTTTTTATATTTTGATATAAAAATCAGTTTGATTAGATTTGTATTTTTTTTTAAATGCTGCCCACAATAGGTATTAAAAAAACTCTTTACGCTTAGTATTAAACTCTTTAGTATTTTGCTTTTAATTTTTTTATGTATTCAATATTTTATTCCTATCTATAAATTTTCTATGCTATCCGCATGGAGTAATCTATTAAAAAGTCTTGTAAAATCTCACATATCCAGGAGCTGGAATATACAATTTTGATTTTAGTGTCCCTTGAATTTATTTTGATCTTATAAAATATATTTTACTGTTTTATGGATAGGTTGTATAACATGTGTTTTCAAATAGGTCACTCACTATAGGGGAGAGTGGTACTCATTACTCGGTCACGAAGAGCTCAATTTAACCCACATAAAAGTACTTCACTACTGCACTTCGTATCGATTGTATCACAATTTATTATTATAGTTTATAGTGGATAAAAATAAGAAAAGCCTCCAGTTATTGAGGAGCTGGAAAGTTGGTAATTGACAGGTCTATGTTCGTCGACAGCCTCTATTATGACCGCATACAATAATTTCGTTAATATCAACAGATTACTCTTTACGATTATGGCTTAGTTGACCTCATTCTACACTTTTGTTTTTGTATTTTTTTTCGTTCGAAATTTTTAATTGAACACGGGAACTAAAAGCGGTATGTGGAGAAGACACGACCTAGCTTTGATTTGAATATGGTTGTAAATACTCGTACGATGTTTGTAATCTGACCGTTTCAGTGAAGGTATTTTATTATTTTAATGTAGTCAATTCAATAAAAAAAAATAGGTATAAACTTGTTTTTTTGGAAATACTCTGGTTGAATTAAAACGTATGCAAATATTGTTAACTAATGGTTTTTGATATAATTGTGTTTTTTTTATTAGATATACAGGGTGGAATTGAAATAACTGAGAATATTTTAGGGGGTGGTAAGATATCGTAAGAATAATTGAAAAAACAAATTAAATATTTATTAAAATTATTAAAAAATAATTTTAATAATTTTAATAAAACCTTGAAATCAACTGTTTCTCAGAAGTAATCAGTAAAAAAATATATTTAAAAATTTTTCGATTATTCTTACGATACCCTACCACCCCCTAAAATATTCTCAGTTATTTTAAGTCCACCCTGTATATAATTTCCTTTTTGAACTTGTTTAGACAAGGTTATTCTTAAAAATTAGTGAAATAATTATGAATTTTAATTTTCAACAGAAAAAAGTTCGTGACCTATTTTGGAGTATTTTTTATCGGAAAGATATTATTTTAATAAAAAAGGTAGATCTAGTTCAACGCTAGATCTACCAAATGATAATATATTAATTTCGTTGAAATTTATGATATTACAGGTTTTTAAAGCATTGGTAAAAAAATTCTTTATTTTTTATACTAAAGTCAACTTATTTACTTTTTCGTATGTGGAGTCATTGTTTTCTCTCTAGTGGAGATTCTCCACTGATATTTTATAATGAGAATGAAAGTCGTATTATATATCGGTCTTGTATATATTCCAAGAAAAGGTGAATATCTAGTGCTTTGAGCGATTATATTTTTTTATAAAATTTTATCTTTTGTTTAAAATAAAGTTAAGAATACTGACGATTTATGAAATGTTGAATATTATTCATTGATATAATTGAACTCTAGTAAAATTGTTGATTGCAAAACGTTGATACAAGAAACAACTCTCGGTTCTGAATCACAGTGATACCTACTAAGAGTGCTATAATATTTAGAAGTTTGCCATTGTTTTCGCATATGGTCTCATAGTTGGTTGACCTGTAGCATTTAGACCCTCGTGTTGCCATATTAAGGTCATCGGGAGTCACGCCTGGACTTTATATCAAATTGTAGCCAACACGTGCGGACTAGCTGATTCATTTTCTCCCTCTGTGCCTTAGGAGTCTCGATATTTTTTTAAATAAGAGAATTAAATGACATAATATATACCTTGAAGAAAATCTATATTTACCTTTATCCTGTCCAAAAAAAAACAGGACCAACCGAGTCTTATGCGATTTACAATTTTCTACAAAATAATTCAAATGTTATCAACAAAGTATTAAATTGTCAGGTTAAGAAAACTGTTTGGATAATTTATTTATTTATTGACGCTCCGAGGAGCTTTTATTTTAGTAAAGGGTCTTTTTGAGAGGGTTTTTTATACAAAACAACGTGTTGATTGTCTGTCGGTGATCTTAACTATTACTAGTTACACAGGTCACCGACAGATTGGCTCTGCCCGACTATCACCTCAGTATTTACATTACAATCCAGGAAATCAGAGTAAACCTGGATCGAGACGATCGATCGGGATTTTATTAATATTATTCCCGATCTCCCAGTCGTAATAACCGATCAAATCAATTTACAAATTCTTGTCTTGAGTTGGATTTGAACACATGACCACAGTATTTGTAGCCACGCTTCTTATCCCCTAAGATATTACGCTAGTTGTTTGTTTTTGTGTTTTTCTTTATTATTTTATTTAAAAAAATGCACTTTTATATCATAATCCTACTTAATATTTACAATTTGCAATATGATAAATTTTATACAACAATGATCATTGATATCTTTATCTGCAAAAGTGAACAAGATCGATCACTCTCCAATGAAAATTCCGCGATCGTAAATGGTACACATTTCTTTCGATTTCCGATAAGACTAATCCGAAGATATTATTATTTATAAATGTGACGTTATTCATAGAATATGAAAACGTGGGAACGAAATGATTTTTGCATATAGGAAATTTCGTGACCTGTCAAATGTTTCATCTGGTCCAAATAATATATTACTTAGGATTCTACTCCGTGAAATAGCAATAATTAATTATATATTTATGTATTCACGATTGTCGTTTTGGTTTTTATTGTGTGAAAATATTTTAATTGCATATTTATGAAGATAATTTTCCATACAATCTGCTCTATTTTCATATGTATTTTTTTTGTTTCAGATAATGACACCGAAAACATCGCCGTGTCCGAGCAAAAGGTTAGTTTCTTTATATTATCTTATCTCGAAAAAGACTTTGACAATGAACCGATAAAATATGTTTTGGGTATAGAAACGAACTGCATTTAACTGTATCAATTGAAATTTTTTTACACAGTATTTATATATTGTTCCGTTAAGCGTTAGTCTACTGTTCTAGTTCACGAACAAACTATTGTGTTGTTACTTGTTAGTAATTAAGTTCTCATTGCAGTACTTGACAATTAATATATCAGCCTGTCTATTGTTTCTTATGTGTATTAATTGCTGCTTTAATCTATGTGGACATGACTATTGAACCCTTTAATAAAGAGTAAAATTACTATACATAATACCCATCAAGTTCTCATAACAAGGTTTATTTTAACAACCATGTAAATATTAAATGGTATTCGATTAAATACATACATTTAACTTTTTAATACAAAAGCGATACAACTAAAAATATTTTCATTAAGACAACCTATTGTTTGTATTATCAGATTATCACAGTAGGTTTATACATAGATTTAAAAATTAAACACCCATTTTTATGATTCATACGGACTCAAATAATTATTTTCCTTCTATTTAAAAATTTATGGTAATATAGTTTTCTCGTAAAGCTGACACACAATAATGAAAATAAAAATCATCAGGGTTTTTCTCCGTTTAGTATCAACTTTAATTTTCCTCAGAAGGACAGAATAACTTTTCCGGTGTACTAATATTAATTAAATGATTTATATACACTTCTGAGTAAAACAACACAAAATAGTTGGTAATTTTATTATATTTTTAAATCATGAATGGTGAGTTTCGGGATTAGTAAAACTACTTGAAACTTCTTAACCAATAATGTGAAATATAAATAATAAATTCGTCTATGATCCAATAACTAACAAAATTTTCATTTTGGACTTTTCTATTCACTATGTAGAATTTAATGAAGCGAAGCATGTCGATTATGAAATAAATTCAAATATATTTTTTACAAAAAAATAATGAAATAATCCGCATGGTTACATATCAGGTTATCCCTCGTATATGTATTGACTTTGTTAATTTGGCGAACAAATGTTATTTGTAAAACAGAAGAGTGAAAGCCCCTGTCTGGTCTGGCCATACATTATTATCGGACATAATTTGAGTGCATTATTGAAGGGTTGCACCAATAATACACTGGAATTATTGCTTTCGCTGAAAGGCGAACATGACAACACCACATACTTTATTACACCTCGGATATCTTCTCCCTTACATATGTATGTATGCATTATATTCAACCAGGACTGGTTCTTTGCATTCTTCGTTAAACGGACAACTTGAGTCCTCGATGACCGATTATTAATAATGCATGTCTCATCAAATTCCACATTTAATTGAAAATAATCCCCTTTGATTATTATTTTAAAAAAGCTTCCTGTTAGATGTCGTCGCCATTTAATATTATTACGAAGTACATATATTTCATTATATCCTATGAATATAAATGATTTTCGTGTTTTTTACACGTTCCGGATGAATTCATTCTATCAAAATATTAATGTTTAAAAGGAAAACAATTGACAAATTACACATTTGGCTAGTTTATGCAAACAATGTACTATAAGTTATGTTATTTCATCATTGGTTATACTGATTGAGTTTTGTAGAAGAACTGTAATAAAACAATTGTTAATTAATATAGTTAATTTCTTCCAAAAGTTCATTGCATGGATAACGATTTATAAGACCCAGTGTTTTATTATTTTTATTATAAAATTTCTTTATTTATTTATTTTATAATTTACATATATTCTTTTGATAAAATATGATTTGATCTTACAACATTAAGTTTATAGACTAAGTATTTTACTTATTTTAATGCGGAGTACAATCTATTAAAATAATTAATATAACATAAAAGTTATGGGAAAAAATATAAAAACCCACTTGTAGAACTATTGAAAAACTGTTGTTCAAAGACATTTTCACGTTTTTTTTGCGCAATATTTAATAATATAATATATACTACTAATTTTTGGCGCTTGAATATATTATTAAAGAATAATCTTTATTTCGTATATATTTTATAAATGCAGTGTTTTGTAATATAAGTACACGGTATACTTAAAGCCCTAATTTAATAAGGGTCGCATTTCCTCATAATCGAAAGCTTGTAATATAATTTATGCAATCGGTCTCGTCACGATTGTTAACAATTTAATCGAAGGACGTCTGTTCGATAAATATATATTTGTGAACGCATTCCGGCGTCGATCTTCTCGGAGAAAGCCGTATCTTTTTATTGAAATATAGCATAGAAATCGAGTGTCCAATTAAGAGTGTTACCTTGTATGTTAAAATGCCCCCCTTATATAATAGCCGGAGGTAGTATATAGTGAAAGCAAAGGTACAAAGATCCCCAATCACGTTCCCGTCCGCCCCGTATAATTTGGACCTGAACCCGGCTACCACCACTACACAATCATAATCAAATCGATTCCGGACTCAATCGTGCGAGTCAACAATTTTTGATGTTTTTATAAGGCATTGACAGGATGTGTTGCTTACAAAATATTATATAATAAGCGACCACTTTAAAAGCACGTGATTTCATAAGTCATCCTACATTTCTAAATGACATGCCTATTCTTTTATTCCTTAGCGGTTTTATTGAAAAAAAATTCGTAGATCAGCTGTTCGTCGTCAATCTTATACTAACGGACAACTGTCAAAAACAAACAATTTTGCTCATTCGGTCCGCTTTTTTGTCCGAATCGAAGTATGCCCATTAAATTAAAGTGCAATAACATTCGCGTATGGAATTAGTATTACATTAGCATTCATTCCTATTTATAACTGTGTTCTTACATTTATAAAATAAATATACATATACCTTAAACAAAATTCTGAACTATACACATATATCAGACATTCTGTCTTCTTAAATTTTCATATATTAATAATACATTCACATTCATAATTGCGTAAACCTAATTGATCCTTAAAATGTTCACAGACAAATTTGGTATTTTTTATGACAAAAAGTGTTTTTATCGATGATAATAAAATTAATTGAAACACGACGGGATTCTTTATTTATTATGCTTGATTAAAATTGATTAATTTGCATAAAAATAAAAGTTTAAACAATTTCTCATAACCTACCATAGTATACTACCTTCAGTTTTGCTTTCCTTTAAAAAATATAATGAATCGATTATTAACAAAAAATATTTTGATGCAAAAATATAGGATACACATTCATTATTAATACTTTATATTAGCTTTTATTATAATTTTAATATTAAAATAATTTGACACATATTTTATTTAAATGTAAGCTTCTGGTAATAGATACAACATCGGTTACAATTATTTATAATGATATAAATCAAATTGAATATTTATTTTAAAGAGATTTTTGTGTAAATCACCCATCGCATTATATACAATAAGGCGGAACTATTATAAATGTATAATAATTAATGAGTGTAGTTGAAGATCGTAGAATTAATGAATTATTCTAATATTTTAATGAGGCGTTGCCGTTTGTATAGCCGACAATCTTGTCTGTCCATATTGGAAACAAAAGTGATTTCGGTGGATCATTAAAAAGCAATTTGGATATGGGTTTGGTGGTATTCGATAACCCTTTTGTGCCTAGGCTAGGCCATGTACTATCCACAAAGAACACGTATCCCGCAGGGCTTCGTATTATTCTGTCGTATTATTTCTTTTTTAACAATCCTCTTCACTCTTATTTTCATTCCACGTTCATTTTATTTTTATGGCTCTTTTAGTTTCGGCTTTTCGGCCTCACGTACAATTCACCGCAGAGGCCTACGCTTCTTTATGGTACAGATATTATTTATCCAATTAATGGTCACTTGTTTTACTAACAACATTTTAGCGTTAAATAAAGATTGGATTATTAGTGAGCGGATGATTTTAAAAGCACACATCATCATCATCATAAGCACTCCAGTTCAGTGATGAACCAAGGCTTCCCGCACCAGCATCTTCCACTTAATGCTCCTCCAGTTATTAATACCTAAACTCCTAACTACCTTATAGAACTCGTCCGCCCACCTTAGCCTAGGTCTACCCTGCCTTCTCTTACCCACAGGCTTGCTGGATAGTATTTCCGATACTATCCCTCCTGCTCTTTAACCCAACCTAATGTTAAAGCCCTAATGAACTGCACTACGTTCACGCTCTTATATAATGAGTAAATCTCATCGTTCCGTCTAATTCTAAATAGTCCCGGTGCCTCCTGAACAGGACCCAAGACCCTCCTCATTAGTAGCCTATCCTCCTCACTCATGGTAATAACCCATGTTTCTGCACTGTAGGTCTACCTTGGTACTTCTACTTAGATATATTGATCTTAAAAGCACGCAATATGGTAGAAATATATTTTAGGTTTATTATATATTTGGGACTTTTTCGCTCGCTCCTCTTAAATATCTCACACTGTGTACATGTTTTCTTTAATTTAATTTTCACATAATAATATTTAATTAGCCTTATGTCTTTTTAATATTCCAAGAACACGCCTAAGACATGTTGAATAGTATTAAGGGCATTAAGGTTTTAATTGCACCAGGACTCACAGGAAATGGTCACAAGCCGCTGAATATATTATGACCTCGCCTTCGACCCCGACCTATTTTAAAATAAGTAATATTTTTTTATCAACCATTAATACAGTGAAATTATTTTTAAAAAAAATTGAAAAAATTTTGAAAAGATAAAATCGACCAAGGACTCAAATCTGCATATTTTGCGTAAACCGCAAAGACTTTACTAGAAGACTAGCGTAAAAGCTCAGGGGTTAAGAAGCGTGGCTACAAATACTGTAGTCATGGGTTTAAATCCCGCTCAAGTCAAGATTTTAAAATTGATTTGATCGGTTATTACGACTGGGAGATCGGGAATAATATTAATGAAATCCCGATCGATCTTCTTGATCCAGGTTTACTCTGATTTGCTGAGGGAATTATCAAGTCGGATTACTAAATAATAAGTAGGATGGTAATTGTTAAGATCACTGACAGACAATTAACCAAAACGTTTTTGTGATATAAACTAAAATTTATAAAAACCTAATTAAATCTATAATCTTATACCATACATATTTCATAACAAATAAAGTGATGGCAATTATTTTTTAAATATCTTAAAGTTAGTAAGGAAAACTAGTTATAGTTAAGATCACCGACAGAAAATTAATTACAACAAGTTGTTGTGTTTAAGAAACCTTCTCAAAAGCCCCTTAAGGGGTATATAAAATAATAAAAAAATATCTTGATCCAAGTTTACTCTGATTTCCTGTATTGTAAGGTAAATACTGATTATTAAGTCGGTGACATGTGTAACTAGTAATAGTTAAGATCACCGACAGACAATTAACACGTTGTTGTGTCTAAAAAAATCCTCTCAAAGAAAGCTCCATCAGACATGTAGGTTCTATGGTATTCCAGACGACTGTTTTATCTTAATTATAAAAAAAAGACTAAAGTATTTTTACTTTATTAAATTTTAATTAGTACTTTTTCACTCTCTAATATATAAAATCGTATTGTGTTTATATTAGACATGTTTATTTGTAAAATCGAGAATACTACACATTATCCAAAGGTGCAATTTACATGGTCGAGTTATATTAAGTTATGTATGTACATATAAAGCTATGGTTGAAGCTCACTTCCGCCACTTAGGGTGAGCTCTCATTTGTGACCGACCTTCCGTACTTGGAACTTGGAGTTCACTCATACAATCTATACAATGACTTTTTGTCACTCAATGCTGTTTCGAGCTTTTGACACACTTATAACCTACTCATATTTCGAAATGGGCATATTTATTTTCAATTGATAGTTAAAATAAAATGATTTAAGCAAATCATCGTGTACCAATATAAGTAGGTACATAGGAACTTTATAATAAAAAAAATAACCTCAATGAATTATTTAACACACCCAGGGAATAAGGCATTACAGAAGATCAACGTTGAAACTTTATAAATTAATAAACAATTTCAATCAGTTTAGCCAGAGACGCACCCAATCGAAAGATATAATAATTATTTTATTTTTCATATTTTAGCACCCTTTCCATAGATAAATTATAAATAAAATATACTTAAAAACGCCCTTTCTATTAAAAATATAACCAATATACTATGATATTGAATTATAGATGAACTTTTCATAGAATTACATGTGCAGTACCTTGTGAAGAATTATAAATAAATAAAAATTGATATTGTTTTATTTATTAAAGAAAAGATGGAGATGTCAAGTATATTATGTTATTCATTTCAATATGAATATTAAAAAATATATATATTTATACCTTCATTTATTTACATCGTGATCCTTTATCTGGAAATAAGTAAATGCGTTTAATGCTATTTAACTAATTAAGCAATTATTAAATTGATCGATCTAACAGTATTGTGCAGCAGTATGTATGACAACTGCTATCATTCATAAACAATAGCATCGTTTTGTTTCAAACCTATCTTTGAATATTATTCATGAGCTTGCCAACAATTAATTATATATATATATATATATATAGTTATATATATATATATATATATATATATATATATATATATATATATATATATATATATATATATATATATATATATATATATATATATATATATATATGTAGTTTTTCCACGGGGGCGTCTGACTTGACGCTTGCACGAGTGGTGTCATCGGCTCATACAGATTTGTAAGTCAATTGGCTACATCGTCTGTGGGAAAATTAATATCCACCCGTCAGACCGGAACCTTTTCCTCCCCCAATTTTTCAAAAGGGGGGAGTTCTCAATGCGTTAATTTTATAACCCCATAATTACTAATCCCCAATCTTGATATTCATTAATAAAATTAACAGGAAGCACTTGAAGCTTCAGAAACCAGAGATGTGCCAAAGTCGAACGAATATTATAGCAGTAATAGCTCCATCCATACAACTACACTAACAATATAAGAAAAGATAGCACTCATATGGAGAAAAAGACTTGGCTTAGTTAATCGAACAACATACAACTGTCACACTTCCAAACAGTTTTCTTGATTTTGCTTCATTGCACTCTTGGAGAAGATATGCAGAAAATAAATAGGCATACTCGAAATAATATTCGTCTGAATTTGGCAATATTTGTCTAAATCTCTATTCAGAACTGTACATTTTTTTAAACAACTCTATATGGTTCAAACTAAACTATTAAACGGTCGATTATTTATATCACAATAGATTTTTATTAAATTATTGATCACTCTGACGATGACTATGGTAGCTTCAGTGCTAAGACTGTAATAAAACTATAGTGGAAATTACAAACTTATTTCTTTAGATTTTTATTATTTGTGTCGCGATTATATACAGGACGGCCTTTATTTATAAAAGTGATTGGGTATCAAAAAATGAATGTATTCCACTGTATGTTTTCACTTTTTCGCCTTTATTTTCTTTTTAAAAAATAATATTTATAATTATTCTGTTAGTATTTAAATATGCTTACTCCTTGCGTATTGTAGAGTACCGATTTTTTTACTATTTTTATATACTTATAATCTAGAATCTAGATGAACGGTTCTTCTACGTGTACATATTATTATGTCTCAAATCGATCTGTCGATAACAGTAACTTTAATTTGATCGATATTCTGATAAGCAAACGTTCGGTTATTCGGTGAATATTATAGAAAATACCCACTGCTAAATTTAGATATTGAGGAACCATTTTGGTCATAGGTATCTAATTTAGATCTGATATTTCCGCATGCCGACTTGTTAGCAAAATTAGTATTTTAATTTATAAAAAAATGGTCGATACGCCACTTATCTGTCCAAATAACTATACCGCCCGTTTTAAATGAGCTTTAAATATACCCGTAGCTATTTATTTGCATAGCATGATTGTGGGTTGGATATTATAATAATACTGATTGGTTTTCCTTCGTAAAGTGTTAAAAAAATCATTTGAATATAAAATATACGTCAACTTATAATAGGAAATGCTTACATTTTATTATCATCATTATTATTTCAGTATGTAATGATTTTCTATAAAAAACTGAAGATTTATGATTTGCTGTAGAGTTGTAAACGTAATCATTATGTAATTTGTATGTTATTGGTGGATTGTTTTTTACCTTTTAGACCTTTTTAAAACAAAAATCTATATTGATTTAGTACTAGTTTGTAGATGCTTTATTTGTAATATTTATGATTTTTTGTTATTTTTTTTATTTGAATCCGTATTCTTTCGAAAATGTATGTTTAATTCTCTTAGTAACTGGAAAACAGGTGAATGCTTTCTGCTTCAAAGTCAAGCTTTAGAATAAAAAGATGGTTCATTTTGATATAGTGTTTTTTGTACCTGGATACTTAGATCTGTTGTAGATGTACTCTGTTGAAAAATGAAAAAAATCAAAAGGTATAAATATTCAAAGCATCTAATTCACGGTTGAAAAGCACACAAAAATGCATTTTGCTTTGAAATTTATCGAATCCACAGTAGTGAATACTAAAAATAATATAATCAACCTATAATGACTTATTTATATAAATATATTGTATTTAGTAATACATTTTTTTTTCTAATTTCAAATAATATACATATTCAAATGGTGTGTATTACTAAAAGCCGCTCATTGTTATTTGCATGCCGCGTGTTTAAATTATGCAAATTAAATTACTTTTGCCGTGTGATTTCACGTTAGAAAGGAAAAATATTTTGAATAATTTCCAAAGTATATTTAAAGCATTTCATCTAACTTCTGTCATCGAATTCCAATTGATGCAAGGTAACATTAATAATTTTATGTTGGACCTGGTATGTATTTAGAATTCTTTAGCGTTTAATATATTCTGAAAAAAAATTGTAAATATTATCTTGTTTGTTTATTGTTGCGCATTGTTATTAAATAATTGATTTAAAAAAAAAATGTTGAGCGATAAGCTTTGTTTAAAAGACTTAAAATAAGGTTGTAATAAAAGAATGAAAATTAATTATAGTAAATGAATTTACAACAAAAGACAATTTTTTTATTGATTCTTATATTTTTATCTAAAATTTTTATATATCAGTACAGAAACTTCGAGCAGTCTGATTTAAAATATGTCGCTAATAGCTCTGATTGGTCTTATTAGATAAATATAATTCGGCAAACGACCTTGATTGTTTTACAATGTTTATGGAATAAGTGTCATGATTAAAATGTAATGGATCACATCAAAGTATTTCAGAAGTGTTTCGTTTTTTTAAAAAATACATTAACAGACTTTAGATTTGATTATTAGAAAGCTTTTCCCCGATTTACTAGTTCATATTAATACTGATACACATATTAATGTTTTACAATATGTTACCCTGTAACTCTATCCTTAAGTTAATCCCATCCTACTATAACCTTTCCTCGTCCAAAAAATTAATTTTCTTAGATCACGGTTGGTTAGTTTATGATAGAAATAGTCGATTTATTCAGCATGTAACGTAATGTCAATCTAGGCGTGTATGAAGTAGTAAAAGTAACCTGTTTGTGGTGTATATGTTATGACAGCGATAAACGGGTGGTCCATCATTCAAGTAATTGGCCATAGATATGTGATCTAACATTGGACCTCGAATATTATATTATATTATAAGCATGCTTCATCTAACTGTACCTTTACGTTTTAATGAGCATAACCTATTACACATTTATCACTATACGATCTATTCTATGCGTGAATCGAGCGGAACTTTAATACAGTATCGTCGTTAAATTATTACTAAAGTCTCGATGTGAAGCGACCTTGATATGATTCAAAGTCGGCATTATGAGATTCTAATTGAATAATACGATGTTGTAACGGTGTGAGGGATGTGCCTTAAAGTATAATAATACGGTATGGTCCGATTTCCGTAGTTTGAAATATGCGGTTTGTAGTCGTATAATTTGTTTTGGGTCTCGTGTAACTCGTTATGTAAATAAATACAACATTATGAGTGCGAACGATGAACTTGACTCTTCATGGTGAACTTCTTAACTCCAAACACCGTGACTATCATCAAGTGTGTGCCAACAATGCTGATCATGAAGAATGGTCATTGATTATAGACAATGTAGAATTATAATATGTGGCCAACGGCTAAATGCCTAATATATAGTATTTTATGGCCAGTGTAAAATTTATACGCCTTGATTGAGTGTTAAAATTGGCTTTGAATTTAATGTGAATATCGGAGAAGACGATATAAAATATTAATTTCTTGAACCTCTACATGTTTAATTAACTGTATTGGTAGAACAGCTTTTATAAGATGTTACAATATAAATTCAGCAATAGACTAATTTATATTGTAAGGAACATTAAAAAAATCAAATCCTATAATTCATGCTCTTTTTTTAATAAAGAAAGGTTATGTAATAAAATATTTTTTGTCCATGGGAGACCATTTTTTATGTGTATAAATATGATATGAGCCATTACCATAAAACCGTGAATTAAAATCCTCAAAATCAGCTGCTCATTTAATTTAATAGTAAAATTTATATAAATTATAGTATTTGCCCATTTAAAATAATCGCCAATAGAGCAGTTTTTATATCTCATGCTTTTTATGAAGAAATCCTCAGCATGAAGGCATCTTGAAATATTATTTAGCTAGAAGGAGGAATAAGGCAAGGTAAATATTAAGTAATTAAATGATTTATCGGTATTCAATGATAACATGATTATTTTACTGCACCGTCGTTTAATTTATTATTGTATAAATGTATACAACAAGTACTAATTTAACGCTAGGAATAATGTCTGTATTAAATCTGATAAAAGTAACTCGATGTAAACCATTTCCTATCGCATCTTTAATTCCGCATGCCGATGGAAAGTAACGCTTTCTTCGCAACTTATGTTAATTTAACGATAAAAAACTACCCGATTTAAATATGTAAAGTACGTATTTGTGAATTTGCCTATTGTACCGTATTATTTGTATGAAGTGTGTCGGTACTATTGGATACACGCGTACTCCTACACAATGGCCGAATTTTCACCAACAATGTCCGTTATTTATTTATTGACAAGTCGTTAATGAAACAGGCCAAAAAAGGAAATTTTAAATTAGTTTATCGGGTTAACTGTGTCTCATTTTTATAATTTTTGGAGAGTCGTCCGCCTCAGGTTAATTACAAATTTGACACGTACACAGTATAATATGGCAACAAGGATGCGCAGTGAAAGTATTATAAAAACTATGTGGATCGTTCAATATTTATTGCTTTAATATTCTTAATATTAAATTATCATTGATATTTATAACTGCATATTTAATGCGGAAATAAATCCGTACAACTATTAAACGTATAATTCGGTGTAAAGAATATATTAACATTCAACAACAAGCTAATTTATTATAAAACTGTTACACTATACACTATAAAACTGTTGTCATGGGTTCAAATCCCGCCCAAAAAACAGTAAAAAAAAGGATTACATCCGGGTATTACGATTGGAAGATCGGGAATAATATTAATTAAATCCCGATCGATTTTCTTGATCCAGGTTTACTCTGATTTCCTAGAATGTAAGGTAAATACTGAGGCGATTATTAGCTTGGGAAAAGTCGCCTTGTCGGTTATGTTAAGATAACACCCAAACACAAAATTTAAATATCATTTCGCCTGATTTTAATTCTTGTGCAAATAAAATAAATATTATGTAGAATATTTGTTGTGTTACCTATTCCAGAAGAATATTTTCAGAATGAATTTCGAAACAAATAAATTAAAAAGCCCCCGTTTCTATAATGAATAAAATTATCAAAGTCAAAAACCATACTCATTTAATTTTCGAATGCAGTACCGGAGACCTTGCACTAAATACTTCAATGTTTTATAGAGTATTGCGTGTTCTTATTCATGTTTTTTTCTTTTTAAATTTTGCTGTTGTATTATATGAGCTATTTTGTTTGTTTATTTTTGTGTTTGCAAGGTGTAATTTGATATGTATTGAATAGCTATGGTAAAATTATAGTGATTTGCGTTGCGCCGCGAAGAAAACTACCGTCCATTGTGTTTTGTTACATTAGTATGTAAGCGGACATTGTGATGATGATCCAAAGTTACGGATGCTTTAACTAAATTACGGCGAAAGTGAACAACGACCGCCCGTGGAGACGATATTCTTCTTCCGCATAATAAAAGTTGAAAATATTTGAAATTTGACACCGGAATTACAATATTCATAATAAATCTCGACACTTTTACTTGACGTAATACCAAAGTACGTATACGGCTACCTAACGGATTATCTTGGTTTTATTGTGCACGGATTATGCTTGAAGCATTGCAATAACTTGCCACACGCGATACTAAGTAGTAAAATATAAAAACTGGAATAGACAATCATACTAATCAGGCGGGCGTCGAACCCGAAACCGCGGACTGTTACCTCCCTGCCGCAGTCGACCTTCGATCGTGACCATTGTCTTCATCATCAGCACATCATCTCAATTGTGGTTATTGTCATCGGATAATCGAAGGCCTGGACGTGACCGTGACAAATACACAAAATAAACTGTTTGTCTTCTAAAATTTCAGTAATTATTTTATTTATAATAAATATCCCAATTCAAAACTTAACCCAATTTAGATAGGTTGGTCCATATTTGAAATAAGTGTGTCAATTGCTTTTGTAATTGCCCTTAATAAAACCCGATGTTCCCTTTTTAATATAAAGCCTTATCGGTTCAAATGCATCTGACTGTAAAACTGCTGGGAAGTAAAGAGGCTCTGTATATTATGATTTAGTTAAGGTTTTATAGTGGGTCCATTATCAAGTACATACCACATTCATGGAAGTATCTAAGCAAAGTGCAGTAAGATTAGATACTCATTATATTTTATTCGAGTATATTAACTAGATAAATATTACACGAAACAAGGTTTGACTCATTTTAATAATTAAAAACGGATTAGGTAATTGCTTGATCAGTTTTTGTACTTCATCCTTCTCCAGTCCTCTTAAATAAACCAAATATACATACAAATGATATAACATGATACATAAAATAAATTATTCATAATCCTTGATTACAAAATACTAGTGCTGCAAGATTCTGTATCTAGATTAGGTCTCGTTTCCATTAAAATATATGATAAGATAACACTTACAGTTTCTACTAATCGAGATGGTGATTAAATCTAGGTTTATTCTTGCTTAAATTCATCATTCAACTATGTGTGGCTTTAGTAAATATGTATATACGAAGCTGTTAATAGATTTTTTATTAAAAATACTAACACTAATTTTTCTATTATTGATAACCTAACCTAACCTCAGTACCCGTAGTTATTATTTACAAGAATATAATTGTTATTCATATTTAATGATATTTATCTCTCAATGAACCAAAATACATTATAATATGCGGAGATGAACTACCTTCGTGTTGGAAAGGTGAAGAGTTGCTTGTTGTGGTCAGGTTAGCACTTCATGACCATAATATTCTCCGGTATCTGATACCGTTGCCGTATTTATTGTAATAACATTAACTAGATGAGTTTTCTGAATTAAATTTGCAAAGACCGCGTCTGAAATTAGCATTAATGGATTTTAAGGGTCGGAAGTGAGTGGTTGGCAAGTATTGCGATGAAGCTGTGATTACCATAGGAAGTGATCCATCAATTGGATATGCCGGTTATTGACCGTGAAATTTACCAGCAATAAAGAAATTACACTTCAATGATACGTCATTTTGTCCTGGTCGATGGAAAACAAGTTGTTCGTAACCTTTCATTTCATAAAGCCGATATATAATCATGATCCTTCTTTGGACGCCTCAAGCTGCATCACAATCGATAAATGAATAAAAAAACTACGCTGACAAGAAAAGTACATATTGCGTGTGCAAACTCAATATTATAAAATGCTTCTGTTTGATAGTAACATCTATATTTTAATAATCATGTATTTTTAGAGTTATTTTTATTGAGTTTTGATTGTGTGTATTTTTATTTTATACTTCTTGATCTCTCCCGATTTCTGTCAAGTCTAGTAGTAATTTAATCTCATGATGTTGGTGTCATGTTTATTAATTGTATGTAGTTCTGACAGAACCTGCCTAAAATTTATTCCAAGATTGCTATTGACTTCATAGAAAAGCTCATAAATATGATGATCAAAATATACCCAATCATTGAGATAAAAATTATTCATTAATGTATTGAGTTGTTTCACAGTATGTTTTCTAGTTAAAAATGCTTTCTTTTTTATTATTACCAATTCAATCAATGAAGTTCTATAATATTTTTGGCGAATGAATCGGCTCGTTTTATACAATTTTCTCTTTTCTTCAAATTTTATTATTCTCGCGAATTGTTGCATTCGACACGATGATTTTCGCTTTGAAATTTTGCAGCCAATTGCATATTTTTGCAATGTTACACGGTAAATACGAATCGATTTTTATTTTTGGAAAGCGTCGCTTATTAAAGAACATTCTGAAAAGATATTGCGAATAATCTGTATTAATGAACAAACTTAGCGTTCTCCTCATGTTGTGCATGTCCTGTACATATTTGATATTCTATTCAAGAATCGCCGGTCGTGCAAATAGATCACGATTCTAAAAGCACTGAATTGTCTATTTAAGTGTATTTAAAATGTTGATGATTGTGATGTTTAATAAGTGTGTTAAAGCACGTGCACTTGCATGAATTACAACACAAGTTCACACGCACGTACTTCCTGCCATACGATCAGTTATTTGATCCCTTCACCGAGTATTGATTACTATTAATATATCAGTTGCCAATATATCACCTCATTTAAAATTGTATTTTTCTTTTGTCACGTGTCTGCTGCAATATTTAAGCCGTAGGTACATACTGATATAATTATTCTAGTCTAGTCCATCTTATACAAGTAAGTCTACCCATGCTCAAGGGTTGTAACAAAACAAACTACAATAATATATTTTTATTATAAAGCTGCTAAAATAAGTTCTCTTGAAAACATAATAACAATACAATGTATATGGGAAACTGTGTTTTTTTATTATTATCAAATTAGAAAGTGAATAAAAATATAGATAATACGTATATATATATATATATATATATATTTACGTATTATCTATATTTTAACTCACTGATATTTACACAAAAAATATATGACAGAACATAATAATCTTATAACATAATAGAATAAAATTAGTATTTTTGAAATTTCTTATATTGTTGATGAATATAATATTTTATGTATGATATGATAACTGTAGATGTACGTACAGCATATATTGTTTTGTGTAAGTATAAGAGTGCTAAAATAAAATAATATAATAATTAAATAATAAAGCGGTATTATAAAGGAAATCATTGCTCATAGCTCATAATCATAGCTCGAATACGTCAAAGCACTTCATTACACCCACTTGGACTAGGTCTGCCTAACACAAACATACAAATATGTAGATTAAGCCGATTAGGGTTTATTATTCATTTTCTACGAAATTATGATGGGAGTGATATAATTTAGGTTAGATTTACAAAATGAAATGTTTTGATTTTTATTATGCCTATAGCTGGTGAATTTGTTGCTAATAACTTAATGGTTCTTACTATCGAAGAATATATAAAATTTGTTACACATGAGTTGAGGCACATTGTATAGCATTGATTTGAATAATTTGTTTGAAAGATAGTTTTAAACGATCTTGATTATTTAATAGTTTGTGCTTTAATTGCGGCGTAACCTACCAATCACGAGGATAACCAATATGCAGGTCCAGTTATATATAAAATCAATAATAATTTGCTATATACATATATTAGCAGGAATCTGTTGTTGTTGTAGAGGAGAGGCTTCGATTAGGATCACGAGCATGTCTTATAGAACCTTTGTGTATGGGCGGCGCCGGCAACAAACCCGACTATAAATCCCATCACCTTCTTCTTGCAATACTTCAATACAACAACTATTCTTATCACAGACACGCACTCAGTGTCGCAATATATTTTTAATATCTCATACATGTCGTATTTTTACCGGCATACTGTTATTTACGGCATAGATAACATTCCGATCCGCCCTCTTCATACACTTGTTACACGAACCTCATCATCTTATCGATTATTGATCTTCCAATACACCCGAAGAATTCTCGCAATATTTAATAAAACATTTTCCTATAACTTGTTTAATACAAAACATTGAATAAACGTCGAAAATTAATTACTCATATAAATAATCCTCTGATTAATTATATTGGTGTTATGAAATAACCTAATTTGGTGGCCCGAAGAAGCTACGACGCAAATATATTTATTTTACTTTATAGGTACATTTCCATAAATGATCAGCCCACCCCATTTATTAAATAAGTTACTCAAACAATAGCAAATGTCAATCTGTATGAATCTCATTAAATCATTTTTAATAACGGATACATTATTAGCGAATTTGAACAAAAGTTACGTGTTTTCCAATTTTTTTATTTTATAAAAAATAATAATTAACTATAAATTTATAATTTTTTTTAAATATATTATACAAATCATGAAGATTTTTAACAAATATGTAGTATTTTTTAACGTCAATAGTTTCATTAATTTTTCGTCTTTCTTATTGTTTCAGGTATGTTCATGAAATTCATCATATGCTTGTTGAAATCAACGTTGTTCTTTTAATATAAGTAAGTAAGTAATATATAATTTAAAAATGTAAGACAATATATAATTTAAAATGAAACGATGAATAAGTATTGCAATAATTAGCTTAATTATCATCATAAGTGTAAGTATGTCATAAAAAATATTCAAATTGTCTTTAAATATGCAAAAGCTACACAAAACCTGAAAAAGTTTCTGCAAGATCTAATTTTATGACATTGTTCTTATTTCAAAAAGTATTTTTTTATTTTGATATTTTCATCAATTTGTTTAGCTAATAAAATATATTTTCTTATTCATATTTGGTCGTGGCAAGTTTCTAATTGTAGAAGTCGACGGGCTCCGCTAAGACGGCGATGAGTCGAAAAACACAACTTTACAGGACGGCCGAAAAACCGTTTTTTTAAGGTTTTTATTTAATATCTCTTTATTCAAATGTTATATCGTTTCACTGTTTTCGGAAAAACGTGCCCCATTGTGTTATCAACATACGAGTATTTTTTAAATATGTAATAATGCAATATTTAAAAGGGGGCAAGCTAAAAATTGTTCTTGTAGGGAAGATTTGCGGAAGGGAAGCGCACGAGAAGGCGATACACGGAGTTATCGCTGTCTTCAATGTCCTTCTTGAAATACTTGGAGATGATAAGTCACACACACTACTATGCATCACACTCACACACTCTCATCCTAGCTCCCTCACACACACTACTACACCGACACGCACACACCCACAATATCTATTATACTACTATACCTACTACTACTACTAGCCAATATCACTACTATTACCTGCTTCATATAGAGACACTCCACCACTACCTTTAATAAAATAAATAAATATACACAAATACACCCGGTAAATTAGGATAAGCATTGGAATATCTCAAGTGACTAGAATTCCCAACTGATATTATTTTAAGCATTCATTCCTTGACCACTTCACTTAATATGACCATACTCTATAGTGTTTCTAGGAATTGCAGTTTTGTTTAAATATAATACAGATAACAAAATATAATGCTTTTTCTCAAAAAGCAATTCAAATAAAGACAAATGGCAAATATATTCATTCACTCTGTTGAAAAAATGGTTTTATTAGTATACTTTTTCTCATACATTAATATTGAATCGCATGTGACATAATTTTATTAGCTCTTCCTATTATTTTATCATTATTAGTGTCTATCCTCGCTATAGCTGATATGACACTACATTGGGATATTGAGATTGTTGTACGATTACCTGTAATACTTACTCAATAATACCAAGTATGCAGTTATAAAATCATTTACAATTAATAATTTGTATTTTTAATTAGTTCATACATTAAATTTCGCATATACGTAATATACTAAGGATATTTTTCATTATAATTATAAATCTCCTTCATCGAATTATTATATTATTTATGATTATCTAACTATGATTATAGTAACTAGTGGACGATTCCAAAAATTTTAATCCTTTCGTTTCTCTACTATTTTTATGATATTGTCTTTAAATTCTAGATTACTTGCGTTACTGACCTTGTGTCGATAATTTTCCATTTTTTTGTCATCGCTGCTATTTTTACAAGGTGCACTGACTGATATTAATGGGTAATAATATTAAGTCTTTAAAGTTTTCAAACCACACACTTAATTAACAAAATCACTATTCAATAGTGACTTCTCACAAATAAAACAAAATCAGCTATTATATTAAAAATTGTATTACCGTCGCGTCGTCTCATCTTGTAGAAATACACAAAAAAATAATGTTATGGCGTTGAAAGTCTAAAGAATACTGAAACTTTTTGAAAAATATCACACAATAATTATAAGAGTGAATAAGCCTTTGAAAAATATCAGGTATTTGAGGGTTTTTGGATTTTAAAAAATCAATGAAAAAAAATAATCCAAGAAACAGAAATATCAGTTCAATTTAATATAAAAGTGTTTTTACCAAACCACTAGAACGATGTCCGAGGTATTAAGTGGTAGAATGAATGAATGTATGAATTCTAAGAATGGTTATTTAATTGAAATAATCAGTAAATGAAATAAACATTGATAATTTAAAATGACGATAGTATTTATTGTCATCCGCTTGTTTAGTTGCAGCTAATAATAAACTTCGAAGCCTCTGTGTGATTTATTGAAAAAAAACTGTTTCTACAAATTTTCAGCTTGTTATGTCAAAATACCCTATTTTAATAATAATAGAGAATAATAGTTATTTAATGAAAAAAAAATTTTTTTTTAACATCTCACATATGTGGGAACGAACATATTTAGTGGCAAGTTTTTAAATAAAAATACAACTGGCAAATTAGGATATTAGTAATATATTATGTTCACAATACAATAGCCATATGACTTGACCACTTCACTGAATAAGACCATAGGAACTCTATTCTTATAATACTCACTACTTTATATTATCGTATTTATTGGAATTGCAGTTTTGTTTGAATATAATACAAATAACAGGGTATTTCATCATTCTGTTGATTTTGCTGATTAAAACACACCCA
>JAGTTH010001802.1:0-16900 GCA_022606485.1 Agraylea sexmaculata
TTTTGTTAAGGTTCGTATCGTCAATTGGTGATTATTTTACACGGCTTCTTAATGAAACTTATAATAAATAAAGGATAATATTTCAGTTGAATAAATTGTAGTAAGGTTTTTTTTAGAGAGGGTCTTTTTTAAATCAATTTAAAAACAATTGACTTAAGTGGGATTTGAACCCATGACCACAGTATTTGTAGCCACGCTTTTTACCCCCTGAGCTATGACGGTGGTTGTTTATATTTTAAAATTTATCAAAAAATTGAACGCATGCTTTCTTCATATATTTTTTGCTACTTTATTTAAGAATATAAATATATATTTTCCCATACTACACATTAAAATAAACTGCATCTTTTGCCTTTTAAATTTATTATTATATTTTTAAACAATTGTATAGTTTAACTAGTTTGTAACTAATTGTTTAAGCTGCCAACCCTGGTCAAGGGAATCATCCTCGCCCCATTAGTTGTACCTTATGAAACTTTAGTCCCGGACTGAACAAAATGCCTCTGAAATTACAGCTCGAAATCCACTCGGGTCTTTGTTTCTACACAAGGAATGAAAATTTCGGTAGCATCTGGAAACTAGTCCGAAGAACACAAGACAAATGTAAAAACATAAACTTGGACAGTTTAACGTTTTCACGCATTCGTTGAACTGCACTTCCTTAAACCCGACCACCGCTTTAAGCATTACTTAGCAACTACAAAAAATTATTAAATCAATAATAGATTTTTTTCCATAAATTACACTGAATAGTTATATCTAGTTCTATCTGTTGGCAAAGTTACTTAATCCTCCGTGTTTCCTTTAACACTTTATTTATTACTATGCACGTCACGTTTATGAAACTCGGTTTTTTTGGAAGCATTGTAGTTCATAAATTTCACCGAGAGATAAAATCTCAAGAAAAAAAAACAAAGTAGCTTGAAAATATCGTAGTTTGTAAGTAACTGCTATTTTACATAAATTCAACATCGAATGAACATTTTTATTTTATATATCTATGTTCCTCCACCGATTTTTTAATTTATGTCAAATTGTTTCGATGTAACGGACAAAATATTTTTTGGTATTAATTAAAAAGCATCCTTGAAAATTGATGTTAAAATAAATACGCATATTAGTATTTGTTTATTTATCTTGCAAATGGGCTTATACAAAAAAAAACTGTTTGAAAAATAACAATATTCTGAACACGTATAAATAAAAAATACAATTTTACAATAAAATAGTGCAGAATTAGTAATAGTGTTAAAAAAACTTCTATTTATAAAATAAAGACTGATTTAAATAGTTATAAATTATATAACGTAAATTTCAAATCCTCAATTTAACGCTTATTATTGCTTATTAAAAATTTTCATAACAAACGTGCTCATTTCATTTTATTTTTCTACTCTAATATGTATATTAATAAAATCATTAATTTAATAAAAAAGGAAATCAATTTATTAGCGGTTCTGTAAAAAATTAAAGATACTTTTCTGATTTTAAATGCCATTTTGCTACTTTTTTGGAGCCAAATTTCATATAAACAAGTGCTATTTTTTGGCGGACTCTGTTTATATATAAATTATCAATTATTCAGAAAACGAATAATACAATTAAAATGAACAAAATATTAGATTGCGTTTGGGCGTGTAAAGAAAACATTTTTCTTAGTAGAATATTATCATATATTTTATTTGAAGTGTGCTTATTTATTTATTTAATGATTTTTTTGGTTGAAGTTATATTGCTCTAATATCACACACATTTTCATAATTCAAAAGGAATAATTTTGGTTTTTTTTACTGTAGAATTTTAATTAAATTCCATGATTATCAGATATAGCAGGCAGACGAGCGTCTCTTTTAATTGCGACACTCACTATTTCTCTTTGGCAAGATATTAAAAGTGGAAACTTTGTCCTCTATTGCTAATAACGAGATAAGATAAGCCCGACGCCAAAATCTACGACATTCAGGTTAACTGCACCCTCATTTGGCACAGGACCTTTTCACCTCAAACAAACTTTTTACGCCCCCCCAAATTATATTATCTGTTTTCTTATAAAGCCGATTCATTTTAAATAATCAATTATTATGATTGATAATAACACTACGCAGTTATTCCATATCGATTATGATTTTTATTTATATTATATAATGCACGGTATTCCTAGGCGTGCGTCGCTTTAAACGTACATCATAAAGACGGTAATAGAGTTGCTTTGCTGTACTTTTGATCGGTTTTTTGTTAATTAGTGCCTCGCCCGAGGCTCAGATGAGGCATAACTAACAGAAAAACTGATCATAAGTGTAGCTAAGTAACTCTACTATCGTATTTACGGTGACGTATGCTTGGGAATCCATTGCCTTGTGGCCTAGATGACAAATTAGTAAGTGAGACTCTCGAGTTCGATCAACGGTACCTGTAAAAACTGTGTCCATTGATGTCACTTGGTAGATCTACTAGATCAGAAGTACTTATTACTGTGTGGTGGCCTGGGAAACCACCTCTAATATATTCTTCCGTAAAGGCCTGAGTTAGAAGGGATTTGTCAATAAAGAAGGCGTCATGTTATTTATTTATTTTATTTGTAAAACGGCGGCTGAAATAAGCTGAAAAATTGAATTTCAATTTCACCATTCATTGTTGATTCTTAGAAACTGAGCTTTAATAATTTTTTAACACGAGAAGGCACTTAGGTCCGATTTTTTCAAACATTGACCTACGTAACTCGATATTCAAATGACAATCAATTACTAATTGTATTTGTAATATAATATAGCTAGATGATTTATCACAAATTCAAGTATTTATTAATAAAATAATATTTTTACACACAACATTTTTGAAATCCAAAGTCAAACTATTTCAATAATACAAACCAACTAACTGTGTGGTGAAATCGACCATGTAATTTAAATTATTATATTATGATCCTAAAATCTCGTATTGTTTTGCACTTGAAAATCTTAGCTATCCACGTCTCGTATGTATACTATAATTTTTATATAAATTATTTAATATATCCCCAAAAGAGGCCTAAGGGTCCTCATTCATTCCCTTGCAAAATATTAATGTTGTTAACAATATAACGTGATTTGTTGTTTCCGAGGGAACGCGTTTTAATCACCATGCTTAGTTTAAAACAAAATAGATAATAATGTGAGATAACTTCCATAATCTCACGAATGTTGATTTGTAATGTAATGAATTGTGGTAGTAGAGTCGAGGATGAAGCCCTTTGTCGTTACCAAACATGTTGACAAGAAGTCAGACAGTTTGTGCCTCCAGCAATGTCCCTCACTTGTGCTAACACTGCTTACCCCTCACGGACCTCTCGTGTGTGGAAAGGGATACCCCTTTGACGAGCAGCTCCAAAATATTTTGAGTATTGTGTATTCTAGTAATGAGCTGCAACGGAGACGCCTTTGAAACCTTTGCGATTATGAACGACAAACATAACCTTTTAGCGTAATACTCCATCAAATATAACACTCATCATACTCGAACCATCATTTTAATAAATATATAATTTGGCTTATTTTATTTAAGACACATAGCTACAAATACTGTGGTCATGGGTTCAAATCCCGCTCATGTAAATAAAAAAATAATTTGATCGGTTATTACGACTGTAAGATGGGGAATTATTTTAATAAAATCCCAATCGATCGTCTTGATACAGGTTTACTCTGATTTCTTGTATTGTAAGGTAAAACATTTTTTATATTTAATTACATATATTCCGAATAATTAAAGGTTCAAATACCGCCTAAAAAATATTTAATCGATTATTAGTACTGATAGATCGGGAATGTTATGTACATAAGAAATAAAGGGTATAAGGGTACAGATACTGTGTTCATGGGTTCAAATCCCGCTCAAGTCAAAAAAATATTTGATCCGTTATCATGATTGGGAGATCGGGAATAATATTAATAAAATCAGATCGATCGATCCAAGTTTACTCTGATTTCCTGAGTCGGTGACCTGTGTAACTAGTAATAGATAAGATCACTGACAGACAATTAACACGTTGTTGTGTATAAAAAACCTTGTTAAAAAGACCATCTCAAAAAAGCTCCTTTGGGTGTAAAAAATAAAAAAATTAATGAATATTGTTCCCAATCATAATAACTGATCAAATAATTGCCGTGTATCCATTACGCTTTTGAAAACAGTCACGCATTGTTTGAACGTTTGAAGATATATTTTTTCATTGAAAAATATTGTAAAAAAAACATAAATCAGAATCGGTCAATAGCAATTAGTTAAATTGGAATCACAATTGACCGTAAAGAGGCAGACTGCTGTTTATTAATTCGTTGACTAGTAATAGTTAAGATCACCGACAGACAATCAACACGTTGTTGTGTCTAAAAACCTTCTCAAAAAAGTTCCTAGGGACTTAAATAAATAAAGAAATTTCCAGTGGAGTATTACGGGAGATCCCAATTCGCAGTGATTAATAATCGCAGTTATTAGTTGGTTTAATCAGCATAATCTTGTTGGTCATTTAAACAAAGAGGTATTTTCGAGACATTATGTTTCTTTTTAGTTATCATATTTACATTTTTAATTTTATTAAATCAACCTGCATATTGTATTTTCTATAAATAATTTTAGAGAATAAAATAATCGATCAAAGCTCTTTGTGAGATGGAAACTCAACATGGGTGAAATTGGTATTGTAAAAAAACCTAGAATATATTTTTATAATTAATATTTAATCAATCGTAATACATATAACTTACCACAAGAAATCTATTGAATAGTATAATAGCCACATTTTAAAAACATTCAAACAAAGTCTCGGTCGGAAAAAAACCTAATTGACCAATTCGAATTCGTTTTCTCGGAGCCCTTCGGAGAGATATCAGACAATAAAAATACAATTTCAAAGAATATCATTTGGAAAGTTCACCTTTTATTAGATTTAAGTATGAATGAGACGCCCGTCCGTCGGTCGCGTCGTCGTAGTATTTTTACCTTTAATATTTTTATGACCCTCTGTTCTTTCAGTCCGCTCTCAATTAATCCCTAATGGTATTTTAATTCAATAATGGAAATTCACTTTTTTGCTTTATGCGCTTTGTTTCATTCGATTCGGCTGCTTTTTATTTTCAAAATATTGATGTGAATTTTGTATGTGTTTTTAATTATTTTAAGTATTTTTGCACAATGGAAGGCAGTCGCTACTCCAATATCGAGCAGTCTTCAATTGCATGTTGTAAATATGTGTAATCCTCTATATATGTGGCTTGTGTGTAAAGGCGCCACTATGAAATATTCTCAAAGAGGCCACTTGCTTGTGATTAATTCCCGACAACGACGACGGGAAGAGCTTGGAGTTTTCGCCAAATCCGTAAACACAACCGTCCATGGCAAATATCATTTTTCACCAGATTAGGAAATGCGCTCGTCCTGAAAAATACAACCTGAGCGCAGTCATCTCCTGAAAAATCCGCGCTCCCTCACAAAGGATTGGCTAGGAAATCCACTGTCATCAGCTTACCCACAAAAACTATTTCATTTTTCAACCATTCAATTTTATTAATCTTGCAAATTGACTCATATACTACAATTTATTTATTTAGTATGCTTCTCTTGTATTCTCCCAGCTTCTCCCAGCTTGGTCTACTGTGGCACAAATCCATATCAATAAAATTCAAATTGTCCAAAACAAGTGTCTTAAGATGGCCTTAGATCTTGAACCTGGAACATTTCTTAAAGAAGTCCACAAGGACATTTGGTTAAAAATTATCAAAGCAAATATCGCAGGTTTGAGTAAAAAACATTACACTTAAAAACTAACTTACGTTTCCTCGGTAAAATGAACTTACGTTTCCTCGAGGCATATTTGGTTTTATTTACATTACTTATAATTGGGTTAATTGGGAAGTTAGTCATTTAAGTGTAATGTTTTTTACTCAAATCTGCAATATTTGCTTTGATCATTTTTAACTTAATGTTCTAGTGGACTTCTTTGAGATATTATGTACCAGGTTCAAGATCTAAGACCATCTTAAGGCACTGACTTCCATTTTATCTATATGAGATTTTGACACAAAGCTGGGCAATATACATACATTGATTGAAAATAAAACACATCTTAGGAATTAGACTAAGATGTATAGAATTTATAGATAATTTTAGCTACAATTAACATAAAACCTAAAATAGACCTATTTTTATTATTCTGTTATAATGTTCCCAGTTATAAAATTATTATTCTATTTATTTTCTGATAGTGTTGATATTTATTTAATGTAACTCCCACAATATTTTTTTGAGCAAGCATAATAAAATACTGTGCATAATATATTAATAAATATTACAATTTCTTCATAAAGTGTGATTTATACAATATATTACAATACATTGTAGGAATTAGACTTACATATGTGTAAAAATATGAAGATGAATAAATAATAACCAGAAAATCTACGTATTTTATTTTTATGACATATAATCGGGTTACTGCAAATTTACTTAATACAAATTGAGTTTATGGTATTAATTTTTTGTATAATGTAATTTATACTTCTTAAACAATTTGTTTATGACGAAACGGGATATACCAAAATTATTAATTAGACTCTTATTTGTTAAAAAATGTGATTTAAAAAAGCTGATTTTTAGCATTCGATTATGAGTATGCAGAGAGTTAAGGAATTTTAATATACATAGATATAAATTAAAGCTATTAGTGTTTAAATTCCTGATGGAGCTGCCTCTAATTTATTTTTTTATAAAATTTTGATAATACGTTATTGATTTTATATTCACGAAATCGTTAAATAATTGGCAGTCTGGGGTGAAGAGCGACGTCTAAGTAAATCTCAATTAGCGAGATTATGAAGGCTTAGTTGGAGGACGAGATGGGGTTGTTAGGGATGGGCGGGACTAACTCAAACCTCTTCACCCCCAACTGGAACTAATAACTCAATGAACCAGATGCATTTCTCATTATATTGACGAATGTTCGCATCAAACTGAAATATCTTCTCGGCCCTTCGCGGACTGTTTCATCAAAAAAGTATAGAGAACACTTATTTCCAAAATGTGTAAAATCACGTTTATTTTGAATGTGATAATCCTGCATGTGCAGTCTCATTAGTTTACTGACATACAAGAGTAATGGTCTGAAATCAGTGGTAGTCGCTTTAATGGCATAACGGTTCAATTTTGACAGATACCTTTATCATTAGTCTCTGGTGTAGTGAATGACTCGCACTATTATGCACAACAAATTTCATCTACAACGGACACATATTCGATTCAATCAAACTACTATTGCATTAATTACACTTTAGAAAAGCCCTAGTTAAATCGGGATTTAATTTACTAACCAAATATTATTAAAAGCACATTATATTTAATAATTTACATGTACGCCCCGAGCGCCTTTTTGAGAGAGATTTTACAGATTTTCGTTTTTTAGACATAACAATTATCATAGTATCAATTCCAATCATAACCTAACCTAAACTAAAATTTAATGGTCGTAATTTTAGTTCGTTTAACGCCACCTGTATTTAATTGTTTATTTATTTACGCCCCGAGGCGCTTTTTTAGAGAGTCTTTTTGAGATGGTTTTTTAGACACAATAACGTGTTAATTAATTGTCTGTTGGTGATCTTAACTATTACTAGTTACACAGGTCACCGACTTAATAATCAATATTTAGCTTACAATACAGGAAAGAATAAGACTATCGATCGGGATTTTATTAATATTATTTCCGATCTCCCAGTCGCCATAACCAATCGAATTAATTTAAAATGTTGACTTGAGCGGGATTTGAACCCATGACCCCGGTATTTGTAAGCACGTGTGATTAAATAAATCTAGATCAGAGTAATTCTGGATCAAGACGATCAATTGGGATTTTGTTAATATTTTTCCCGATCTCCCAGTCGTAATAACCGATCAAATGTTTTTTTGACTTGAGTGGGATTCGAATCCATGAACACAGTATTTGTGCCCTTATCCCTTGAGCTTTTATGCTGGTATTTCTTTTAAATATATTATTCACTTGATATATATTTGGAACATTTTTTTATTAAAAATGTCAATATTAATATTCCTAAATAGTAAGAATTTTCTTGAGCAGAGATGGCACAATGATAATGGTTCCTTCGTTCCTATTATCTAATATTATAAATAATGTATCTTAGCTGTTACTAGTTACACAAGTAATCGACTTAATAATCGCCTCATCATTTAATCCAGGAAATCTGAGTAAACCCAGATCAAAACTGTCGATTAGGATTTTATAAGCCCTTTCAAACCTGAATTATTTTTAATGGGAAAAAACTTTCTTTAGCAATTATTGGCCAAAACGGTTTGCTTAAAACACATGTATGATAAAAATTATATATTTATTTATTAATTTTCCACCTCTTGTATAAAATTACGCAAAAAATTGGCGAAGAATATTAAATAAAGAATCTATAAGGTTTTTAATTTTATATGCATATATTATCCCCAATCACCAATTTTTTTTTTTAAATGACCTGAGATATTTATTACGGTGGTAAAAATATGAAAATTTTCGCGATAGAAATATGTATATGAATTTGCTACATGATTGACACGCTGATTTTTATTCAACGTCAAAAGGCAATAAAATTCTAAATAAAATTGACGTAAAAGGCGATGATAGATAGATTGTGAAGAAATTAGAGAGGCTGTGATCCTCCCGTAAACATCTCAATCATTCCGGGAACGATGGAATCGCGCCTATCCTGAGTGCATTTCCTTGTATTCTTTTCCAATTTAAAATATCCGCCCTCTTAAATCCCATTCTATATAATATATATTGAGATCTCTTGTCGAGTGTTAAATCTGCGGCGTCGGGACGCTCATCTTGCGGCGCGGCGCCGCTTTTAGCGATATGGTATATCGATTACTACAAATACCTATTCATACAAAACGGTAGCCAAACTTCCCGTTGCCTGATTCATAATATATAATTAGTTAATTTTTATTTATTGAATTTAGAATAATATTATTGTAAAGGGATCTTTTTGCATAGAGATCGAAACGAGATCTTCTTACAGAATTCAACATGAGTCATTCGAAATCCAGAGTTGGTGATTTAATTGTATTTACCCACTAAATAGATCATTTCCTTTGAAATAGTATCGATTGAGGATATATTATATGCGCAGCCCTGTCTGTTTGAGGGGTAAAAAGCCGATAGGCAATTCACCCCGAAGTCAAACGGTTCACCGTAAGACTTTTTATGCTAATCACTCTTCCGAGGGAATAACTTAAATGACAACTCTCTTTCCCTTTTTACCCCGCAAGAGGCTCTCCAGTAGATTAATAAATTTTTTATCCTATAAAAAGACACTCCGACGGTCGATATTTGATTTTTTTTACCAAATAGATTGATCCACATACAATTTATAATTTAATCACACTTGATACTAATTGCCCCTGTTGTATTTTTTGTAAAATTCTCACCAAAACACAGAATCTCACACTTCAGCTAACCAAAACGAATTGAGTGTGTTTGAATAGACACTATTTAAAAAAAAACATAATAATGGAATAAGAAACTGGCTTGTCAGCACCATGGATGATCAGACCATCAACCTTGGCACCTGAGCTCCTGTCATCCCTATTGTAGACCACCCTCGTCTAACTTAACAAATGTACCTCAACAAACTATATATATAAATATATATATATATATATATATATATATATATATATATATATATATATATATATATATATACTATATATATATATATATATATATATATATATATATATATATATATATATATATATATATATATATATATATATATATATATATATATATATATATATATATATATATATATATATATATATATATATATATATATTAATTTCTAAATCTTATTATAATTTGGTATGAATTGACTACTAATTTAAAAATTAAAAACAAATTTGTCAATCGGATGTGATAAAAGGCACGTCTATACACGTATCAATTCCACGGTTAAATAATTTCAAGTCTACCCTTTTCTCGTAAATAACATTATTTTTGGGGGATTAATATGCTAACATTTGATCAATTTATTAATAAAATTATTTATATTTGCTTAAAAATTAGTAGAAGCACCAAGAAGCTCGGAACTCGACCGAAACGATAACGCGACCTGCTCATTTATTCACAAACACGCTTCCACTCTCGTGACGAAGCCAACACCCCAAAAATACAATATTCCGGTATTCCCGGAAATAAAATATTATGCAATCATATTAAATAATATTATAGTTAGTATTAGAGCACAGAGATGGGTTTACAAGTGGTTTTAACAATAGACTACAAGCATGTTCACATTCTCATCTATCGAAGGTTAGCATTGGGGTTACTTGTAGGAACACGCCAAGGATACAAGAACAGTAAATATTGTTTAATATTCGGTGAGATTAACATAGACATAGACTTGTTTGATCTATGTCCTCTTAATTTAATTTAGATATTTATTCATATACGTCCTGAAAGTCTTTTTGAAGAGGTTTTTTAGATCTAACAACGTATTAATTAATTGTCTGTCATTGATCTTAACAATTACTAGTTACACATGTCACCGACTTAATAATCAGTATTTTATATAATATGCAGAAAATTAGACTAAACCTGGATCAAGATGATCAATTGATCGGGATTACAATTATATTATTCCAGATCTACCAGTCGTAATAACCCAACTTTTTTTTCAGATATTGAGATATATCAAAATAGTTGATATATTTTTATTCCTACTACTAAAGACATGACAAATTATAACTTACATTTTTTAAATCGACTGCTCCAGCGTATAATATCGTAAGTGCAAAAAAAGTGTGCTCTTATATCTTTATGGAACTGATCCACATATTGTATGTATGGAATGTATGATACGTCCAAAAATGTTGATTTTCAATCATTATTTAACCTATTAAATGGGACTTAGTAAAATAGTCCTATTTGACCGGCAATTAATGTAGATTCATCTTTTATCTATAACACATTTCATGTCTCTATCGTTAAGGTAGTTAATCGTAAATTGTTATATGTTATAAATAATAATTAAACCGAGTGACACGTGACAGGCAGTGTTACCAGATTGAATATGTGGCTCAGTTCCATAAAGACTTAAGAGCTAACAGAGTTTTTTTGCACTTACGATATTAGACACTGGAGCAGGCGAAACAGTTGTAATATAAATAGCAATTTAATAACAGGAGACAAAATAATATTAAACATTCAAGTTGTCAGAACAAATTATATACGTTTATAACCGATAAATCAAATCGAAAAGTCACTCCAACGCTGACTTTCGCATTAAATCATGTATTATCGAAATTCAAACATATCCATTATAACTCTTATTTGATTAATTTTATAAAAAAAAAATGGTAGATACATTTTTATCCGGGAAGGAATATAATATAATATGTGTGGAGGAACAGCACGCATGCACACGTGAGATAGGACGCTTGTTCGGCTGAACAAAATTAACCTAATACGTGAGTTATTTTAAATATTAATATAAAATGTAAGCCTTAATAATACCCCAAGACGACCCCAACGAATTTCTATCGATGAATTAATTAACAGGATAGAATGTGTCAAGTGCATTGGTCCGATTTACATATTAACGTAGCTCAGAGGATTCGTTACAATCAAAGAAAAGTAATTTCGGAGATACCCGGGATTGTCACGCCGTTAGCAAGTAAATTATGGCCGAAGGAGATATGAAGGCTTTGAAGTCATTCCTAGCGATAGCATGAATATTTTTTGTTCTATCAACAAAAGGTTGTTGTTAATTAGGGGCAAGATCGTGGGGTCGAGGGCACGTAGTAGGTTTATTAACCACTCAGTTTGGTTTATCGCTACACCATAATCCAACCTCCGATAAGAGAGTCCTTTAATTTTGCACAAAAATATTATATCACAAAGAACCGTGAGAAGTAAACAATATCACGGACAAAATACAAGTGCGTGCTCTTCAGTACTCGCATTGTTTAATAGGAATTATCGTTTTTGCTCATGAGCCTGTTTCTCCATCCTTGTTCGTAGCTTATATAAGCGATGTGTCTATTTTTGCAACAGAGAGCCATTAAATAGGTTTTTCTAAAAAAAAATCAACAAGTCTAGAATCATCAGCTTTTGAGGAGACACAAAAATACTAATTAACTTAAAACTAGTGCATTTTTTTAAATAAAAATTCCAATAATTTACCAATATTATTTATTTTCTATGAAAGCTAAACTTGTCAACATCAGAGACTTTTAACTTACAGATAGATAAAAACAACAGTATGTAAATAGAAAACAAACTAGAGAGACCATAGACAATAAACCATTTTGTCAAATTAGTGGATTTTTTATTTTATAATTTTTTTATTGAATCAAGAAACTGAAGTTAATCTTTATTGACAAGTAATTTATTTTATTTAATTTAAAAATTATTTCAATGAACGGGTGAAGGTGAAAATTTATAGAAAAACTTGTTGATAAAAGCCTTTTTTGTATATATTTTAACGACTCGGGCTTGTATAATATACCTTTTTCTATTTGACTCCCAGTTATTCTGAGATTAATAGTCAGACATGTTCTTTTCAACTTTTTCATCCGTTTAACCCTTAACTATATATATTTTAAACAAACAAACTATTTGCCAAAAAAATAACTTTAAATAACCGATTCAACTAGAAATCAACCATGCAAAACAAACTAAAAGATGCATATAATTTATTTCATTAAAACAATCCAGACTGATTATAAAAATAATTATTTTGGTTGTATTATGTATTGGATATATATCCAGCTTTAATTTAAAATGTGAATAGTAAAATAATGAAAATGGAAATTAATTTTCCGGTGAGATTATAATATCTCTCACGGGGGTATTGAAAATAAAAAATGATATGTATTGATTAATTTTACATACACAGTCAATGTGCTAAATTCAATATAATAATAGGTATCCAGCGAATATCCAGCTTGTTTTTATAAATAATACCTACGTTTTTATAATAAATAGTCTTGAAATTTAATGTGTAATATACCTAGGTATTACCTATTGTGTGTTGATTGGCTGATAAGATGTCAGGTGTGGCCAAACGTTGACGTCGCTTTACCGACATCCAAATTGCAATATTATTAATCTAGAACAATGACAGTAGGATTTATGCTCAGACATCTCGTCTACTCGAGTAAGGTTGTAATCAATTATTTAACCATACTAACAATACAACATGCAAATTGCCTCTTATCGTTACTTAGAGATGAATATTTTGTATAAACATGACCTGTACTTTTTTAATTAAAGAGCATCCATAATACGCATCTTAAAATTTCTTAGATGAATAATTTATTTATAACTGAATCAGTATGTTCCATAGACAAACATAATAAATAATATTTAATAGAGTACTGTTGCTTTAGCATAACGTCAAATAGACTGTCGAGAGCCTATAATATATATAATTGTCTAACTGTGTGTATGTTATATGTCTGTATGTCTGTACGGGTCAATCTTTCAACCATCCTCAGCATATACAGAGTCGCTATATACAGAAAAATAGTCCTTAATATATCAGGGTACAAGCATTAAAATTCCGTGTGCTCTTAGGTCTTTATGGAACTGAGCCATATATTCAAAATAGAATAGAATATTTGGTAGTGAGACTGAATTTAAATTTGTTGATTATTGAAGATATGCGAAAGTAGCCCTTAATATGTATCGAATACCTTCGAGATATCGTATACTTTCGTTTGAAATATGTTTGCTGTCAGTATTAATCTTAATATATGAAACTTCAAAAAATGTTCATTTTCAATGATTGTTTAAACTATAAAATGGGGCTTTTTCGAAATAGTAAAATGGTCCTATTTGACCGGCAACTAATGTAGATTCATCTATTATCTATAACACATTTCATGTCTCTGTCAATAGAAGGTAGTTAATCGTAAACTGATATATTATATAAATAATGGTCAAACGAAATCCATTGTGACAGCTAGGTGTTGCTAGGTGTTGCCAGGTGTATAAATAATTCAATTTAAATATTTAATCATAATTAATACATATCTAAAATCTCGAAACGGGTATTTTAATGATAATATTATTAAATTCATTTCAAAATAATTTTAGAGATATTTAATAATGCATAATAAATGAAAATTCTCAAAAAACAGTATTTATCGGGAGACTCGCTTTTTAAATATTGTGATGAGTGTTGTCATCATATGAAAAATGCGTTATATTATTTTATTAATAATTTTAATAAAATTTCAAACTTCTTTCGAATGAAAAACAAACAACTTATTATCTTCGTATTAAAAACAAATCAGAGCATTTCAAAATATTAAATAATTTCAATATATTTTAAGGTGTATTTAATTTGATAATGCATAACAATTTCCACATTTTTATACTTCATTTTTAAAATAAAAAAATTCTTTAAAACTCCTTTAAAGCAAAAATGAAATCAAAACTCAAAGATAAACGTCCTATTAAAAAACCAGGCAGAACATAAAAAAACATTAACAAATTGAAAATTTCAATTAAAATTACCCTAGTTAATATATATAATTGTCTAACTGTGTGTATGTTATATGTCTGTTGCATGTCTGTACTGGATCAATCTTTCAAATATCCTCAGCGTATACAGAGTCGCTATATACAGAAAAATAGTCCTTAATATATCAGGGTACAAGCATTAAAATTCATTATTGCTCTTAAGTCTTTATGGAACTGGCCATATATTCAAAATGGAATAGAATATTTGGTAGTGAGACTGCATTTAAATTTGTTGATTATTGAAGATATGCGAAAGTAGCCTTAATATGTATCGAATACCTTCGAGATATCGTATACTTTCGTTTGAAATATGTTTGCTGTCAGTTTTGTTCTTAATATCATCATCATCATCATAAGCACTCCAGTTCAGTGATGAACCAAGGCTTCCCGCACCAGCATCTTCCACTTATTTCTATTGGAGGCCGCGCTCCTCCAGTTATTAATACCTAAACTCCTAACTACTTTATAAAATTCGTCCGCCCACCTTAGACTAGGTCTACCCTGCCTTCTCTTACCCACAGGCTTGCTGGATAGTATTTCCGATACTATCCCTCCTGCTCTTTAACCCAACCTAATGTTAAAGCCCTAATGAACTGCACTACGTTCACGCTCTTATATAATGAGTAAATCTCATCGTTCCGTCTAATTCTATAATAGTCCCGGTGCCTCCTGAACAGGACCCAAGATCCTCCTAAGAATCTTCCGCTCGAACCTAAGTAGCCTATCCTCTTCAGTTTTGGTAATAACCCATGTTTCTGCACCGTAGGTTAGTACTGGCCTAATTAGCATCTTGTATAATTCTACCTTGGTACTTCTACTTAGATATCTTGATCTGAGCAAGCGTACTAAGCCGAAATACGCCCTATTAGCACTTTGCAGGCGAGAGTTGATGTCCTGGTTATTTCCAGCCTCCTTAGTGACCACTGCTCCCAAATATACAAAAGAGTCAACCTGCTGAAAGTGGTCATTATCTATGTTCAGGCTACGATGTGCTACCAATTCCGAGTTGGATGTCACATGCATATACTGACTTTTATCTACGTTTATGACTAATCCTACTATTTTAGCGGCATCCCTTATTGCTCTAACCTTATCAATTAACACGTTCTTAGTTCTAGCGATAATATTTACGTCGTCTGCGAAAGCGAGTACCTGAAAAGACTTATAGAAGATATTAGACTTATTGCTACAACCTGCAAGACGCATAACCTTTTCTAAAACTAATGAAAATAACAGGGGGGATATCACGTCCCCCTGTTTAACGCCTGCTCTGGTGATGAAAGACTCCGACAGTACACCATTTATCCGTACGTAGTTTTTGGTGTCTGTCAGCGTCATTTTTGAGAGACTTATGAGTTTTCGGGAAACCCAAACTCTCTCATCGTGCTGTAAATAATATCCCTATCGATTGTGTCGAATGCCTGCCTAAAATCTACGAACAAGTGATGAGTCTCCACGTCGGCCTCATTACACTTCTCTAATATTTGCCTAATTGTAAATATTTGGTTCATTGTTGAACGCCCTGGTCTAAATCCGGCTTGGTAGTCTCCCAAGCATTCCTCCGCGTATTCTGCTAGCCTATTTTTTAAAACCTTGGCGAATATCTTGTACATAACTGATAGTAGGGATATCCCTCTATAGTTACTGCACACGCTAACGTCACCTTTTTTGTGGAGTGTGCAAATTATCGAACTTGCCCAATCCTTCGGTAGCGTTTCGCCTTCCCATAAAGATACTATTAAACTATGTAATAGCGCCCATAGAGCATCCCCGCCGTATGCTATGAGTTCGCTGGAGATCTCGTCTATCCAGGGGGCTTTCCCTCTCTTCAGTCCTCTGATGGCGTGGCACACCTCTTCGTAGGTGGGTGGTGGTATTTGTGGTTGCGCGGCGTGTTGGTACAGACTAGCGATCTTATTGGCTACCTTATCGCTATTCTTATCATTTAATAGGTCGCTAAAGTACTCCGACCATCTATTTAAAACGCTTTCCTGATCGCAGAGAAGTTCGCCTTTGCTATTCCTATTGAAGTTTAGTCTAGGTTTGAACGTTTTCCTACTATTGTTAACGTTCCTGTAAAATTCCTTAGCATTATTCCTATCTCTAAACATTTCAGCATCTATAATTTGCTGTTTTAGCCATGTCCTCTTCGTCGACTGTATGACTCTATTACTACTCCTACGAAGTTCTTTGTACTTCTCTCTATTTTCTAAGCTATTGCAATTAAGAACTTGTGCACGGGCATTGTTCTTCTCCTTAATAATACTCTCGCATTCTGTGTTAAACCAGCCATTTTCTTTTTCGTCTCGTAACCCAAAGTTGATTCTGCCT
>JAGTTH010001805.1:0-33198 GCA_022606485.1 Agraylea sexmaculata
AATATAAAAATTAAGAGTAGAAAATAATTATTTGTGATACTCTACCAATAGTTTTGATCGCCTTTTGTGATCTTTCATATAAGAATATTAGACGATTTATTCAGCGTCTCGTTCTCTTTAAATCAACAATTAAATTAGGATAAGAAAAAAAGGAATAAAAAAACCATATTTAATCAGCACTACAATTACAACATCTGTAACATTTTTTTCTAATAACTGAAAGTAATGAAATATAAGCAATCAAACGTGATTATTTGAAGTAAATCTCTCGAAATAAGTCTCCCCGTAAATTGCTTATACACGTGTATTCTGTATTTAGCACGTGCAGAAAGTGTGGCCCAAAATATTAAGTATATGTGAAACTGGTCTTTATTAGATTTCACACACAATACATGTATTCTCATAATTATTAGACAATTATAGTAAAAACTATCATTGTGTAAGTAATAACTACATGAAAATTATAAGCTTGCACTTATCGTGAATAGCTACATTGAATCACATTCTCAGTGGTTATATCGGTTCAATTTAAACTTGGCTTTTGCAGTTTTTTTTACGACATAAAACAAGTATACGGTAATAAAAAGGCGCCCTTAATATGAACTATAATTCCAGGTGTGTTCCGCCTACAACTACAGCGGGAAAAAAACCCATACAAAGTCTCAGCTAATTGCATTTTAAGAGTAGCTTTAATCCTCGGGCACTACAGTTCGGTTGTATAACAACAGTTCATACCAACCCTTGCATATTCCACCCCAATGATATCAATTTATAACCGGATATGGAGGGTGATTCACTATTGTCATATCCCAAGCGGGTTAATTCGATACTTTGCATGAGTGACTTGTGAAAAAAATTACTTAAATCTAATTAACGCACAGCTTTTAAATATATCGTATTATTATCCCCCATATAAATGGAATTAACAATAACAATAATATTATATCGTACGTGTTTTTTGTTAATGTTTTAAACATAGACAGATCGGTGGACACTTAAACACAAAAAGTAACAGCCAATCTAATACTGTATATAATTAAATATTGTGAATATATATTACAATTTCTTTATTAACATAAGTTTTTACATTGATTGATAGAACAATACATCTTTGGAAATTGACTTAGGTGTACAGAGTGTTTACATCTTTTTACCTATAACTAACATGAGAATGTATTATTTAAATTTGACATGAGTAATAGTATTTAATTATAGAAAGAATGGAAAAAAATAAAAACCCATTTACAAATTTGAAGATTAATAAATAATAACAACGATAAAAGCAATATTAACAAAACAGTTACAAAATATAATGCTTAAAAACTAAATAACAATTTGTTTGGGTAAAACCAAATTTGAGTTGAGTGGATTATTGGAAATTTTATTATATTTTTTAAAAATAATATCAGTTTTGGAAGTTCATTGGTAAAATGAACTTTCGTTTCCTCGAGACATATTTGGTTTTATTTACATGTCTTATGATTGGGTTAGTCGGGAAGTTAGTCATTTTAGTGTAATGTTTTTACTCAAATCTGCGATATTTGCTTTGATCATTTTTAACTTAATGTCCTCGTGGACTTCTTTAAGAAATGTGCCAGGTTCAAGATCCAAGGCCATCTTAAGACACTTGTTTTGGATAATTTGGATTTTATTAATATGACTTTTTGCCGCAGTAGACCAAGCTGGGCATCCATACAAGAGAATCGGTCTGATAATTGATTTATAAAGAAGTATCTTATTCTTGGGTGACAGCTGACTACGCCTGTTAATAAGTGGATATAAGGTGTTAATAGCCAAGCTGCTCTTGTCCACAGCATATTTTACATGCTTGGACCAGTTCAACTTGGAGTCTAAGATAACTCCCAAATACTTGACTTCTTTGAGCCAAGGAATTTGTTCGTTATTGATATTAAGAGGGGGGATGTGGGATCTCTTTCTTTTGTTGGTAAATATTATTGCTTCAGTTTTACTCTCGTTGAGTTTTAATTTCCAGCGAGAGTAATACTGTGTTAGTAGGTCTACAGATGCTTGGAAGCGTCTACGAATTGTGTCTAATCTGTAAGATGATGTGAATATAGCGGTGTCATCCGCGTAAAGAGCTAAGGAGCAATTACGAAGAATAGGGATGTCATGGATGAAGAGATTGAAAAGATAAGGAGCGATAATACTTCCTTGCGGAACTCCCGCAAGGATTGGATGCTATACAGATTTAACATTGTTAATATCTACTGAGAATTTTCTGTTAGTAAGATAAGATTGAATAACTTTGGTGAGATATGGTGGAGTGTTAGTGTTAATTAGTTTGTGAATGATACCATCAAAACAGACTACATCAAAAGCTTTGGCAAAGTCCAGGAAAATCATTCCCGTACTTTTTTATTATTAAAATTTCCTCTAACATGCTGTGAGATTCTTGTTAGTTGTGAAGTGGTACAATGGCCCGGTCTAAATCCGAATTGTTCATTAGGAATGACGCAATCCAGAGTTTTTCGCAGGCGGGTTAATATGACTTTCTCTAAGATTTTACTCATGCAGGGGAGGAGACTGATAGGACGATAGCTACTGGGAAGGGATTTGTCTTTACCAGGTTTAAATATAGGGACTACTTTAGCTGCTTTCCAATTATCTGGAAAATATCAAAGAATAAGACACGAGTTAAATATTTTAACCAAACAATCAAGAGCCTTTTGTGGTAAGTGTTTAATAAGAGTGTTGTTAATGTTGTCGTGTCCTGGTGAATTTTTATGTTTTGAGTTTTGAATAATATCAGAGATTTCAGAAAGAGTTACCTCGTCAATCTCACATTCAGAATAGTTGTGAAGATTCCTAATTGACTTAGTAACTGCTTGTTCTGTGAGACTATCTGTAGTGTCATTATGTGTCAATGTATGTGCTTTAACGAATGTTTCAGCGATGAGATCAACTTTCTCCTGAGCCTTGTAAATAATTTTATTACAGTCTTCGCTCCTGAGCGGAGGGATAAAGGATGTTTTTCTAGTCATCGACTTACACATCTGCAAAAGTGAGTTATTTTGTGTTTTGAGAGACCTTATCTTCTGTTCCCAGGATTCATTTTTATGAATTTTAATTTTATGTTTAATTTCTAAAATTAGCGCATTTATGACAGATTTGAGTTTACAATTTCTTTTCTTTCGCCACTGATTCATTAATCTATTTTTTACATGAATTAAGTCCACAATTTCAGATGGAAGTTTGTTCTTAAAAGTATTGTTAATGGTTTTAACAGGAATATATAAGGCGGCGGCGTTCTTAATAGAATCTGTGAGTGTAGTGATTGCATTGTCAACGTGAAATGTGTTGTTAGTGTCGAATTTAAGTGTAACGTTATTGTTAATATGAGTTTTGTAAGCGTTCCAATTAGCCGTCTCATAACTAAAGAAGGTTTTTGGGTGATTTTGTAATTTCCGCCGATGTTAAATACAATAGGGAGATGATCGGAAGAAAGTGACTTTATTACGTCAACTTCGGTGAGAGAAGGACAACCCTTAACCACTGCAATATCAAGGATGGATGGATATCCTTTGGGTGGGAATTGCGTTGGACTTTCGGGGAAAAGGATACGAAAGTCTTTTTTATCACAATATTCTCTTAGTAAACGGCCATCCTTATTTCCGCGAATACAGTGCCAAAAGTGTTTTTACAATTAAGATCACCAGCAATTATAACATCCTTACCGAGAGACATAATTTTGTGAATATCATCTTGACAAATTTCTATTTTGGGTGGCTTATAAACCGAGGCAATAATGTGAGTTTTATTATTAATAGATACACTAATTGCTATTACTTCAATTGAGTTAGTTTTACGAATTACAGCTTTCGAATGACATATAGAGTCTTTCATCACGATTAAAACACCACCGCCTGTTTTGCAAACTCGATCGTTGCGATGTATTACAAAACCTGGTCTTCTCAGAATTATATTTGTATTAAGAAACGTTTCTCTTATCAATGCAATGTCAACACTTTCTCTTAACATAAAGTCAATCATTTCGTCGAATTTATTTGAAATTCCCCGGGAATTCCAAGCAACAATCTTAATATTAGAACAGTGACTAACCTTAGACATTATCAAGTGATGCGGCGAGCTCCATGATGAGATATATCCTTTCATTCTTTGTCTGACATGTCTTTAGCTTCCGCTGAAGCTCTTGAACCTTCAATACAAGAGTCATCAGGTCTCCTATCGGCATATCAGCGCTAGAGATTGGGGCGGTAATGTTCTTCGCAGTAGATGTGGTGGTGGGACCTTGGGCAATCTGTGCCCATGACAGGTCAGTCACGTGATGAGATGTGGACGGGGAGATGACCTGGGCGGCCATTGGTCCACGAGCAACCTGGGACCAGGAGCGTCCGTTGACGATGTTCGGGGGCGGCACTGGTGCACGCTGGGTGGCCGGTCTCGCAGCCGGCAGCTTGGGGGTAGATCTTAATTTGATCTGCTTCTGTCTGTCAGGGCAATCTTTGTAATTTGCAGTGTGGTCCCCTCCGCAATTGCAGCATCTTGCGGGGGAAGTGGCATCCTTTATGCATGTGGAAGTCTGGTGATCGCCGCCACATTTCACGCATTTGAATGCGTTGTTGCAGTGGGATGCTGCGTGTCCCCACTGTTGACAACGGAAACATTGCGTGATAGAATTTCTCCCAAGAGAGTATTTTTCAATTGTCACTCTACAGTGACAGATATTAGTAGTGTTTTTGAAGTCACTCATATTTGTCTCATTGCTGAGATTTATTAAATATAGGGGTGACTTCGTAATGGAGCCATTTTTCCTTTCATTAGGAACACGTCTATTATTTTAAATCCTTTGTCGCTAAGGTCCTGCTTGATTTCCTCTACAGGAAGCAGAGGCAGGCCTCGTATGACAGATTTTTTAGGTCTGTCACATTCTAACGTAAAGGAGAAAAATTCCTTGTTTAATGATTTCAGGCCCGCTTTAAGGGCTCTGAAATCAGTGATATTGCTGGTTTGGACTCTGACTTGTCCGTTTGGTTTGTAATGTAGTTGGAATTTATTGATGAATTTCTTGACAATCGTCAAGTTTTCACCGTGCCCTGAAGATTTGAGATATAACGGGGGAGGTTTTTGACATCCTTATCGGATGACAAAATTACCTCCCCCAGCGACTTAAATTGGTTTTGTTTTGGAATGGAAGTAGGAGTAGTAGGTCTTGGACGTTTGATCGGGTTCTTTGGTAAAAGAAACCCATCGATCGTCGTTTGAGCCATTACGTTTACGAGTTAACTAATGAGTATATGTTACTATGATAAGGAGCGATGGTACCTGATAATAATGGTGAAGTGGATTTTGGCGGCGTTGCGGCAAGCTCGTTATCAGGAGAGGTCGCAGGGCGGCAGACCGGTTTGGTAGTTGCGACACTTGTGTACTTGACACTTTCGAATTTGCTTAACCATGCAAGGAGCACTTCAATATACGTGTGTACAAGACGGCTGTCTGGACGTAACTGAAATATTGTGAATGCTGTTTTCTCCAAACTATCATTTATGGACACAGAATATTTATCTACTAACCCATATATACAGGGTGGACTTGATTTAACTGAGAATATTTTAGGGGGTGGGTATCGCAAATATAAGCGAAAAAAATATATACTACTAAGTGATATACATCACAAAAACTGATTCCAAGATGGTGGCCGAAACTCGATTCTAATTAATATTTTAATTTTTAATAAATAATGTATATTTTTAAATATATATATAATATATTTATTTACTTATTGTTGTGACACCGAACCAACCCCTAAAATATTCTCAGTTAATTCAAATCCACCCTATATACGTAACTATAATTCTCTTTTTTATTTACTTTGGAAGAGGTTTGATTTTTTATCAAAATATACACAATTTCTACTATAAAGAGTGGAATTGGGAAAAAGAGTGGTTTTTAGAAAACAATAATTTTTGAGTAAAACACAAAATAATATTGAACGTCCAACAATATATATATATATTAATTACCCAATAATTTTTTCAGCTAATCAATAATTTAATTAGTGTTTAAAAAGATTTATTCAGGGAAAATGAATTAAAATATGCATTGAATAATGTCAATCACGTCTTAATCAATAATTAGTTCAAAATACTCTTTGGGAACTATATAAATCTTTCACATATATTAACATAAAAATATTTAGCTTTATAATGAGTTAATATTTAATATTATTTAGTCACATACATTGTTTGGAATAATCCAATACGGATTAAAATATATTACGAATTGTCCGCATGGATAAAGGCGCACATAGTGACTTTGAAGCGATTAATTTCGAGAGTTTGTCACACATATTACTTACGCTTAATTAAGGAGAAACGATACGACTTAAAAAAAACTAACCGGAGAGAATTCGGCAAGGACTTTTTGCAAAAATAAGGCAATCCTTTAAGCGGCCGCCGGGATAAATTAAGGAGATTTGCATAGCGCGACGTGAAGACGTAAGAAGATTAAAATGTTCGCGGCAACAGGCACCGTGGAATATTCTTATTTATGTACTTTATATTATTCTTTTTGACTTTAAAACTTTATAATGTATCGAGGAATGTGTTACTAATACACTTATATTCCGGGAATACTTTAAATTGTAATGAGTTTTTTACTTTGGAACCGTAATGCGCAAACGGCGCTAGAAATAAATATATAAAAGTAATAAGTAACTATCTGGCTGGATTATTAATATATTTTGTTTAACATCAAATAAGCGATTGGGATGAAAAAATTAATGTAGAAAATAGTTCCATGTAAAACAATTTCTTTATTTAATTAGAATTTTAGATTGTTCATATAATGCAAAACATTTTATGAAGTGAATGACTTAGATGTACAGAATATATAAATCTTTTCACCTATATCTAAAATGAGAATTATATTTTTATGTGATATTAGGGATACTTTATATTAAATTTAAAAAAAAGTTAAAAAAAACATAGTCAATATATTTTGTAAGGAGCTCATTGGTTTGACCTCAATGTATCAGATATTTAAATTAATATTAACTTATGATTATTTTCATTAGTTTAAATCGTATAATTATACCTTATTTATTTATATAAATATATTATTAATATATAATACTGCAGTACCACCAGAGCATTACGGGGGATCCTAAGTCGTTTTGATGATAACGCAGCACTTTATATCTCAGCCGATACTTTTATTTTATTACATATTTAAAATTAATTTTGGAGATATGTAGTTTGGGGCGTGAGCCAGGGCCTACTATATTTTGGTTAAATCATTATAAAATATGAAAAATAAACTCACATAAAAATTCTCTGTAAATGGGTGCGGCGTATTTGTAATTGTAAACAAACAATTTCTTCGAAATGTTCATATGATCCATTAAAAAATATACGAAACTGCTTTTACGTGCTTATTTTAAAAATACGATTTTAATTTCGAAATGGTTATTATTTGTTGCGACGGGTATCGCATATCATGAAATTTGAGATCTTTAGAAACACCCCCATGTTGCAAATAATAGATGACTCAACCACGAAAAAATAAAACACATTTCAACAAAACTAAAATGGCGTACCTAATATATTTTTATTGAATTTCTATGTTGTGGAAAATTTAATATTCCGACAGGATATGGTAATATTTTTATCCAATGATTGTTTGCGGTTGAGGATTGTCTATGCTAAAAAGGAAAATTCGAGGAGGTAGGTGAAATATACAAAGTGAGCAAGTAAAACGATGGTAGTTCCCTTTTTTACGGTACAAAAAACACGCGGGGTGGGTGTGGCGTGTAGGTTAAATCCTTTGAAGGTGGTTGAAGAATTTTACTCTTTTAGCCAGAATAGTAGGGTAGAAAAGTGTCGCCTCAAGGAGACTCTGACATCAGAGACCGACCAAGAGAAAAGGGCAAATTTCATATATGGCTGTGTTTTTTTTTTATATCAAAATTGAAAATTTTCAGACCCTTTTGGGAGTACAAAGATGTCGGAGGAGAATCTGTTACGGACATTTTGCAAAGGGTTAGGATTCAATTTATGCACATTGTTTCTGATACTTTTATCATTTTCAAAGGGTGAAAGCATTTATCGGAAAATAAATATTAAATATTGAACATATTCTCTAAGATCTAAAACGATATTTATTATTTGTTTACTTATTTTAATAGTCACCTTATAATAAATACATGAAATCAGAACAATCCAAGATTGAGATCGATTTTTATTAACATATTTTATATCTCATGTGTTTTATAATGTCTAATTTGTTCGATTTTCTGTTTGTTTTTACTATAAAAGTATAATTTTCCCGATAATTTCTCGAACTTATTTTATTAATTTAATTCGAACAGGATTCGAACCCATGACCACAGTATTAAAAACCATAAGACTAGTATTTAAACAATAATAAAAATGATATAAGATAAGCAATGATAAGCAAATTTAAATTTGTTATTTTGAAACAATCACATAATAAAGGTTATTTTTCACATGACTAAATTTTTATTAAGGCGACTTTACCTTAGATTATTCAATATAATGTACAAAGCTCGGCAAAGTGAGTGCAGTGAAGTGACTTAGGGTATTGGACACTGCGCGGATTATATTTTTTATTAAATTTGTCTAAATTGTATCATTATATTTAATTTAATTATAATATTGACGATAAAATAATCTTTAAAATTTGCCCAGTATTCGGCCACATTCAACACTCTAATTTCTCCCATATAATAATTTTGCATTATAATTAATGTGTAAATATCAGAGAATTCTAATAAAACAATACAATTAAGCCGTGTGTCAATATCGGGGAATAAAAAAAGAAAGATAAAATTTAATAAAAATATAACTCGTGCAGTGTCCAGAGCTCCAAATGACACTTCACTACACCCAATTAGCCGAGTTCTGATGACATATAACATTTCGCCTGCTCCAGCGTATACGTGCAAAAAAAATATGTGTGCTCTAAATAAGTCTTTATGGAACTGAGCCACATATTGTATGTATGAAATGTATGAAACGTCAAAAGATGTTGCTTTTCAATCATTATTTAACCTATTAAGTGGGACTTTTTCGAAAAAGTAAAATAGTCCAATTTAACCGGCAACTAATTTAGATTCATCCATTATATATAAAACATTTCATGTCCCTGTCAATAGAAGGCATTTAATCGTAAATTGTTATATTTTATAAATAATAATTAAACCGAGTGTCACGTCACAGGCAGCGTTACCAGATTGAATATGTGGCTTAGTTCCATAAAAACTTAAGAGCAAACAGATTTTTTTTTGCACTTATGATATTATACGCTGGAGCAGGCGATTTAATCGAAACAAATATAATAGGTCATGAAGCACTTGCTAAACCTTCACACATCATCGAGACTAATATAATAATAACTAAGTACAAAGGTCACCGACTTAATAATCAGTATTTACCTTACAATACAGGAAATCAGAGTAAACCTAGATCAAGACGATCGGTCGGGATTTTATTAATATTATTCCTAATAACAAATTAAGTGGGATTTGAACCCATGCCCACAGTATTTATAGCAACGCTTCTTATCCCCTGAGCAATCATGCTGGTTATATTATAATTTAAAAAATATCATAATGTTGCCAGGTGTTATAGAAATTAGATCGATTATTTAATTAATTCTAGAATGCTAATTAGACAAAATGCTAATTAGACCAGTACTAACCTACGGTGCAGAAACATGGGTTATTACCAAGACTGAAGAGGATAGGCTACTTAGGTTCGAGCGGAAGATTCTTAGGAGGATCTTGGGTCCTGTTCAGGAGGCACCGGGACTATTTAGAATTAGACGGAACGATGAGATTTACTCATTATATAAGAGCGTGAACGTAGTGCAGTTTATTAGGGCTTTAACATTAGGTTGGGTTAAAGAGCAGGAGGGATAGTATCGGAAATACTATCCAGCAAGCCTGTGGGTAAGAGAAGGCAGGGTAGACCTAGGCTAAGGTGGGCGGACGAGTTCTATAAGGTAGTTTAGGTATTAATAACTGGAGGAGCATTAAGTGGAAGATGCTGGTGCGGGAAGCCTTGGTTCATCACTGAACTGGAGTGCTTAGGATGATGATGATGATTTAATTAATTCACTACATTAATAAATGTATACATTTTATCAATATTATTCCCGATCTTCCAGTCGCAATATTTTTTTTCTACTTGAGCGGGATTTTAACCCATGACCACAGTATTTTAAATTTTGCTTTAAACATCATCACATCAAAATTAATAATATTTCGTCTCCCGGGAGTAACGTGTATGTGATTAAAACTTTGTAATTGAACAAAATTTATATTTGAATGTAATATTAATAATAATTATGTATCGCTAAAAAATACATTTTTGTATAAATAATTAATATTAATTATTTTATTAGTATAAGGTTTATTGTGATTCACCCCCACCACTTGTACGTACAATGCAATAGGTGTGCATTCGGTAGTTTCCGTCAACGGGCGGAAATTGCCGAACAGTGCCGGCTCGGGTGGCCTCAAGCAAAAGCATTCAGTGGAGCTTCAAGCTTTGTATGAGGAGGTTGTGTTTCTCTACTCCGCATTTGACAATCGCGAACGGATTTTCGTAAATAAATCGTGACTGTGCTTTTGTGTGATCTGTGTTGATTGTGTATCTTGAATCAGTGACACAACAATCTACTTTACTACGGAGTTAAACATTGCTATCACTGTAAGTATACATTATTAATATTTCATACATTAATGTATGTAGAAAAATATCACACACTGGTAACATTGGCTTTCGACACATTTAAAAAAAAAGAATCATTTTATGTGAGTGATACAAAACTAATCTAAGTTTTATTCACATCATTCATTAAACAATGGCATATTTTGAAATAATCACCGTGCGGAATAATTATATCCTACTATCACTTTAGATTTTTAAAAATATCTACAAAATAGACGGTTTATTAAAATTAAATGCTTATCCAATATTATTTTCATGCTTTTGCGGTGTATTTAAACGCAATACAACCTTTTTATATGACATCCTTGACAAGTGGGTTTTTGTATTTTTTCTCATAAATTATGTTATGATTAATTATTTTAATTACCAATTTATTGAACTCTTAGTCTATTAACTTAATATGGTAACATCTAATCATAATGTATCAAAACATTCTATGTAAATTATATTTAATAAAGAAATTGTATTATAAAATATATATCAACAGATAAACTATGCGGAATAATGTCAAATTAATAATTAATTGTAACAGTTGGTTAGACCTTTTTAAAAAATGCGTATTAACGATATTTATGAATTTGCAAATTTTTAAAATTATATGTTTAATTATGGATTAATTATTCTATAATCCACAAGTAGAGTGAATGTCAAACTTTAGACACGCTCAATGCTGACCTAATTTCCCGCAGATGCCTGTGATTGGTGATATTGTATCATAATATTATAGTGTGAATAATCACGGCTATATGTTTGTGATCTCAAGTGTGAGCATGATATTATTTTTTTTTATGTAATTAAATATTTAGACATGTTAATTAAGTAGCCGATCCTCTGTGCAATTTTATTTAAATTAAGTTATGCATAGTTTATTTGTATTGAATCATCATCAGTTTATCAGTCGGTTCCAAATGTCAGCTGTGTTTTTAAAACACGTGTTTCTACATTTGGAATACATTTTTGTTTTTGACTAATGACTTTAGATAATTAAGGGAGTATTTTTTAAGTGCAGTCGTCTCAAATAGGCCGTAAACTGAGTCCAATTCTCCTGTTACATATGGCCGAGTCAAATAAAAATCAGATTTCATTGTTTAAAAAAGGGCCATTGAAATATTAAATTATATTTAATTTCCTTCAAATTCTATATATCATATCGTTCATCCAAAAATAAGCTTAAAAATCATTCAATTTGTTACTATACATTTTGAAGGGATACAGAGTATTGTAAAAATATTTATTAAACACATTCTTTTAATTCCATTTAATTAAATATCATATCACATAAGCAGCGGTCATTTTTATTTTAAATAAATGTGGATATTACGCAAAATTTAATATTTGTCTATAACTAATTTGATCATTGACAAATTAAAACTAAAAATAATTACTTTACAATGCCTACTACATTTCTTTAAAAAAAATAATTATGTTAGTTGTTATGTGAATAGATTTTACATTAAAATAAAATATCATATGGGCTTTTTTTGCAGACTGTATTTACAAATTTTTAGTTAGAGTTTATTTATATGTAGTGTGATTTTTTAATGCGGAACTAAAATAATGTCAAAATTTTTTATAAAATGTAATTTTTTACTTGGAATATTTTAAATAAGCAGCAGCCATTTTTATTTTGAATAAATGTGGAAACAAACATGACAAATGACTAAAAATTTCAAATTTGTTTAAATAATTTGATCGTTGAAAAATTTATAAATTAAAAATAATACTACATTTCTTATATAAAAAAAATAATTATTGAAATTCTTAGATATATATTATGTGAATAAATTTTCCATTAAAATAAAATATCGGTTTTCTTTGCAAACTTTCTATATATTTACAAATTTTTAGTTAAGAGTTTATATACATGTAGTGGGATGTTTTTAACACGGAACTAATTTTAAGTCCGGAAAAATTGATTAAATTGTTATTTTTAATAAATATCATAAAATTTGTATTGTAAATAATCTTAAATAAATATACATAGGTTTTAAGTGTGCGTCTTTCCGAATGAATCAGTTTTTTGACTCGCCTCTAAACTTTAGAAAAATTGATGATTTTGTTGTAGTTGTAGATACTGTGACCAATTCCAATCATCGGTAAATTAGTTCTAGGCCTACGAGCATGTCTAAATTGTGACACTTTCTCAACAAATATAACAAACAAAGATTGATTTTTATATGACTAAGTAATCGTTATTTTCAGTTGAATAAAATGTTCGTAAATCATATCAATAACGCCGACGGCATTGAAAAGTGTCCGGCCTTGATGTCGCCGAACATAGAATATTTAATATTGAAAATATGGGCATTTATAATTTAAATTAAAGTTGTCATGTACATTCATCATTACGGCGATGAATAGGCGAGGTTTTATCTATCGTAGTTAAAGTCTTTGTCTCGTCCCCGCGGCTAATGTGATCTCAGTCATAAATTCACTTGAAATATCGTCTGCTGGCCTTTTAATTTCTCGACCGGTCACAGATGATCGATCGCCATCGAAGATGTCTTCATCATCATCATCTCGACTGTGGAACTTGGAATTCTGTGTGTACCGACCACTTGGTTGCTTTATTTTCAAACTCGTCTGTCCATCTATCAAAGGCACAAAGGTTTTTAACTCCCCTGTTAACTCGTTCGTGAAAACATTTCATCGAGCCGTGTTTAATATGAGCGATGTCGGCCTTTTCGACTCTTGATACTCGACTGAAATATTTATATCGTTGTCAATATGTCAATCTGATGAATTTTGTAACAGGTATAAATACAATAGCCATAATCTTAGCTCAACCTACAAATACTACGGTCATATGTTTAAATCCCGCTTAAGTTAATCGGTTATTACGGCTGGGAGATCGTGAATAATATTAATACAATCCCGATCGATAGTCTAGATCCAAGTTTTCTCCGATTTACTGAATTGCAAGGTAAATAATGATCCCTATTAAAGTGTATTTATTATTGTAATCATGATTCTGTAGTGATTTCCATAGTTATTATAATAAAAAATGTTACTGAACGCGTCCGTGAGAGTAAATGATCTGGTTTGTATAAAAAAAAGCATGGTATGGAAATCATAAAATTCTATATAAGTAAAATATTTAATATCTAACCAGCGTATTATTAATTCAGGGAATAAGGCGCGTGGCTACAAATACTGTAGTCATGAGGTTCAAATCCCATTTAAGTAAAAAAAAATCGGTTATTACGACTGGGAGATCGGGAATAATATTAATAAAATCCCGATCGATCGTCTTGATCCAAGTTTGCTCTGATTTCTTATATTATAAAGCGATTGTTAATACCCTCGGGGCGTATATAAATAAATAAAAAAACTTTACTATTCTCGTGGTTCTGTAGTAATTTTATTTATATAAAGTTTTATTATTTAAAAAAAATACTGTAACGCGTCCATGTTATGAAACTAAAATATTTAATTTTTAAACAGCGTAATAATAACTCAAGTGATGAGGCGCGTGGCTACAAATACTGTGGTTAAGGGTTCAAATCCCGTCCAAGTAAAAAAAAAGATTTTATCGGTTAATACGACTGGGAGATCGGGAATAATATTAACGAAATCCCGATCGATCGTCTAGATTTTCTGGATTGTAAGGTGATTATTAACCAGTAATAGTTAGGATCACCAATACACAATAAATGAACTAGTCGGTGTGTCTAAAAAAAAACCAAATTTCTAAAACTTTCCCTAAAACCCATCGGGGTATATATAAATAAATAAATAACCTTTTCACAATGTAAATTATAATATTAGTTTTGCGGTTGATTTATGTTAAAATAACACGATATTATTCTCATATGTATCCGCTTACGTATTCTTGCTGGACCGGTTGTTGGTTCAAACTTGCTCAATTTAAGCTCAGATATTTTAAACGATAAGTAAATGTCATACGGTACTATAAATATATAGAATATGGAATTCACATTGAAGAATACATTAGGTTAACGAAGATAATCTGTTCAAAGACAATGTTAGTTAACCGATTATACTTGGACCAAACTGTATGTTAATGGATCACATACATTTTTGTCGAGTGTTTATTATTTTGGAATGAATATATAATATTAACAGTTAATGAGGTGTCATTGGCAAGTGTCCTGGGAATATCTGGTCGGTGTCTCGCAATCAATTAGACGCTTTGCTTCGTCGGGGACCAAACTTATTAATTGGATTATATACGTGTACTTCTCCTGCACGATTCTATGCCCAATACTATTCAGCTAAACTACTACACCAAATACCATTTAGTTACTGTAAATACTGCATCCAGGGTAGAGTATCACACCTGTAATTGATTTTTTTAAATATCATTATAAGCACTCCAGTTCAGTGATGAAGCAAGGCTTCCCGCACCAGCATCTTCCACTTAATGCTCCTCCAGTTATTAATTCCTAAACTCCTAACTACCTTATAGAACTCATCCGCCCATCTTAGCCTAGGTCTACCCTGCCTTCTCTTACCCACGGGCTTGCTGGATACTATTTTTTAAATATAGTCGTAGTAAAATATACACACATAGGTAAGGTCTCTTTGAATTCCATACAGATGCTGACAGGCTATGCAAATGTGGTCTAGCGGATGGACCACACATTATAATATATTATTATACAGTAGAATACTATTATAGTGTACTGAATATATTATGGCCTATTGAACCCCTTTAACAATATCGCGATAAATATCATCCGACCGACCTCATTAGAGACCGTGTGTTCCTTGCCGACGGAAAAAGACCGTCTTTGTGATATTTTATTAATATATGTTGTTTGAATCAAATATAGCATAATTAGAAAAACGTCGGTACGTCTTCTTTGGAATCATCATTTTATAATCAAATATTATACTTAGGTTTCAAAGAATCTGTTATTCGTTTATCGTTGGTACGTCCCGATGAGCTTTTTTAGAGGGTTTTTTATAAGGCACAACAGTGTTAATTGTTGTTGACCTGATAATCCAGGAAATCAGGGTAAACCTGTATCAAGACGTTCGATTGGGATTGTATTAATATTATTCCCGATCTCCCACTCGTAATAACCGATCAAATCAATTAAATTTATTTTTGAGATGTCTGACTATACTTTCGACTACTAACATGTAGTCATCTTCAAAAACTAATGAGAAATCTGACATTAAACATGTTTCTTTTATTAGGTTTTTACCAATATAATACTAGCTTAGGAAGCTTCTAATTCATAATAAAATTTATTAGATTTCGCATTAAAATATCTATAAATTTGGAGGAAAGGAGGTGTTTTAAGATATAAATAAATGGAGAAGGTAGTTGATATATTAAGTATTTATTATGAAATTACTATGATAAGGTTTTCAACCAACCGGTATTGTTATTATTTTTTTATTAAGGAAATAACGAATGATGAGCTTAAAAGCTTTAAAATATGTTGTAGTAAACGGGAATTAATTGGTATAAGTTCGGTAGCATCGTTTCAATCTATCAATATAAAATGTTATTATCGGTCAAACGTAGATTTTATTCTTTGTCTGAAATAAAAATACATGAATTTTGTGGCCACTTTTACGGCCGTTTTCTTATAAAAAAGCTTAAAGCTAATAATGCTATACGTAATGCTTATGTTCAAAAAAGGATATATTTCTCACAAGCGGTCCTTATTATGGATAGTTTTCTGCAAATCTTTACAGATGTTTCTCAAATAAAATCAGTATTGTCTTTAAGGTACATCGAAAGGAAGAGCGCGTAACGAGCGTAATGACCGAAAGCCATTATTACAAGTCTAAGAATATCTGAAATGCAAAGAGAAGACCCCTTAAAATGGGGCACAGAGAACAGGATATATATTTTTGCGATTTTCTCGCATCATCGGTTTCACTTGGCATGAAAGTCCAATCAAAAGCTCTTTCTTTCCCTTCCTTTATCTGTCTTTTGGAAGGAAGAGTGAGTTTTGCATATCGGCACGCCTCATTCTGGACAAAAAAAAGCTTTTGATGATATGAGGTGGTCCGTGACAAATACAAGTTTATTTCAACCTTGTCAATTTTAATGTATTTTCAATATTAGGTTTAATATGTACAGATATAGCGTAGGGCGTAGACAATACCCTTTGTCAGTACACGATATTCTACAAAGTCTACAATAATGTTAAACGATTCTGAAAATCACATTATTCAATGGTGATGTCGTCTTTTTGTAATATAAACAACTTTTAATAATTTAAACCTTAATGTTTGGGATTTTTTGAAATTTATTTATATCGTTTACATAATTTACAGAGTTTCATTTTATTAATTCTAACGTTTACGTTATCGTATTTAATTCGAGTCGATACCAACGATGTATTAGCAGGCCATACAAGTGGATGTATAAATATCAAGATGGCGGACCAAGTAGACGAGTCCGTGAATGCTATATTTCTATTCGTTGTATATTCTTGATAGAGGTATACATCGCTCTTCGTTACTGTTGTTTAAACACTGTTAATCACCTCGATTACAGTTTATTCTTAGTCAAACTCATCTGCTTGGCCCGCCATCTTGATATTTATACATCCAGTTGCATGGCCTACTAGAACTCAAGTTTATATTTTGCGATGTATTTGAAAATTCACATACTGAATTAGGTAGGTATCTCAACATTTATAAAAAATAGTCAAATTTCAATTTTTAGTTTCTGTTAGTTAGTTAGTTCTGGTAGTTAAAATAGAGGTTTTCTTATAATTTTGTTATATTTGTAAAAGAAGTCATCACATTGTAAATTATTCAAATATATACCATAAATTTATAGTTCTGTTAAGATTACTATGAAATATGACAGTGCATTTTGGCAGTATACCCTCGATATTTGCAATGTTAAAAGTACAACAAATTGATTGATACCAAGTTGATTAATTTAAAAAAAAATGTATTCGGATATGATTTAACTGAAACGTTAATAACAATAATAAAATTCCCACACGCCACAAATCTTTAAGGACCCATATTATATATTTTTCATGGTGTTTCTTTTGTACGGAGAACCGTGTAATAAATTGTTCCGATAAGCGCATCTCTCAACAGAATAATAAAAATAAAATGCGAATAATGAAGTGGTTTGTGAGTGGGCGACATCTCGTCACCCCTCATGTCTTACAAATATAAAAAAATATATGTACAACCCGATCCACTTCGTTAATCTTCTCCATATCTCTATTGAGGTTTAGTCAATTGGATAGTAGGTTATTTAAATCAGTTTTTGTATTTGGTTAGTCCGCCTTATAGGTATGTTTTTATTAGTTTAGAGTAGGTAAATAAACACAAGGCGAAGGTCTAAACACAATTGCAGAGGCGGCAAACAAAGCACACCAAAACTCCCAACTCCATATTGGCTCACCATACGAATTATCTCGCGTCTCTTTGTTTGTACGTAATCTATAACAACAGCCAAGACTAGTATTTCCAACCCTGCTTTGCTACTCGTATGCTTCAAGCAAACATTTACTTTTACCGACGCATGCACATGAGCTTATTATTGACTGCTAAGATGGCGACAACGACCTGAGCTATCTTGCTAATTTAGAGGTACCTCATTACGACTACTAACTTTTCCCAGTAGTCCAAACTTGAAACTCCCCCTTACAATATCCACATGAAAATACCCCCACACTTCAAAAGAGTATTTACAGTTTACTAATTATAAAGGTTATACTTCTTCTATGAGTTAAATATGCAATACAACGGACATGATCCGTTTCAATACTATATTCGATTATATAATTCATCCAAGCCTCAAAATTAAATTTAAAAAAAATTGCTTGATTAAAGTACAAGTGAATCCGTAAATTCATTGCCCCGTGTTGTCTGATTTTTAAAAAAAATAACGACAAGGACCGAATCAAAAAGACGCCTTATTCAAAATTATCTATAGTCAGAGATTTATTTATTTGCATATAAACACACAACAGATTTTTTTACATACAAGACAAGGTTGAAAACATAAATGAAAAGTATATAAAAATGTACATATAGAATGTAAACAATCATTTATATGTTACTATCGAAACAAGCCCTGCAGGTGGCGGAATTGGTGGAAAAGAGTTCACCCAGGTCCGCAAATTCATTGCAAAGACTTTGTAGCCTATTCAAAGGAGTAGTTGGATGAGGAATATTGTGGATAAAATGGAAAATTTAGGCGGGAGTTAAGTTTGGGGATGTTCCTCATTATATTATATAAGTCATGATTAATCATAATAACGTCGAATTTTGATTTGAAAAATATAAATAGAATACTATAGTATTCGTTTGAACTTGTCACATTTCTGTGTATAGTATAGTAATTATTAAAATCGTCTTATTAAAAATTATGATTGTGTAGTTTAAACAGAATGAAGTGCCGAATATGAGATCTTTGAATCTGTTTGGATGACTCGTCAAAGGAGGCTGGCTGTATTGCTTTACTAATCAGTCGTCCTGCTGACGTTAAACAAGCAGAGAATTAATTAAAAGTCGAAAAGGGGGTGGGAAGACAGGGTTATTGCATCCCCCAGGGCGTGTTTTATACAAAAGCGACGATACAACTACTCTACTATACCTAACACTTACATACAATCACAACAGACACAATAATATATTTATGCAAATGGTTATTAAAAGTCGTATATTATTCAGTTAGAAAACCCATAATAATATAAGCGTCCTCACCTTATAATTACATTTTTATTTTAAATGGTGAATTTGAAGTATAAGAATTAGTAAGTTCCTCTTACTCACTTTTCGAAGAACTTAATTAGTTTGGTATGAATAAAATGGCGATGAAAGCTTTTCGAAATCAATTTGGAGAAAACTCTTCAGACTTAACTACACAAGTTCTCTCAGTTTCGCATAAAAAATATGTCAGTAGAATCACGAAGAACTCTCACAGAACTCTTCTTGTCTTAAAATCATTCATACCAAGAATTAAGAAAATTCACTCATACAATTTGTCATTAAATTGTCTTAAATGGGAGATTCTTTTAGGGCGGTATTCAATTCTACCAAGAGTCTAGTCTATTCGTACACACACGACTCAATAACACACTTATCATATAGAATACGAACCTTAGGCCCGCTTTTTTCAAGTCGTGTTAAAGCTCGGGCTCGTGTCACTTGCTGGCGATTTACGCGCCAAATGCGTTTCTTCACGATTTAGCTTGAGCTACCAGCTGTCAAAATCCAGCTCATTGATATCCAGATATTATATCTAAATGTCGTGTTATCCTCCGCATTCCTGTTTCGAGCCGATGCGACGCGTTCGGCTCGAGTCGCCTGTATCCAAGTTCTCTTGAATGCTTCCGATATATACATCGGAACCGCTCGGCTATAGCTTTGATACACCTTCAAGAAACGGAATATTTGTATATGACACGAGATTTGTACAATCTCTTGCCACGGCACACAGAAACTGGCTCTTAGTTATATGTAACTGTTGAGCTGACATTGAGCATATTATCAATTGGTGTAGGGAACAATGTGGCAGGTCGTAAAGTCGTCAGTCCTATAACTCCATATGTGGAAATGGTATTACGTAGTAGTATTATAGTGGTAGACCACAATATTACCTCAGACTGAGCTCCAAACTAACTCACTTCAAATTTGAAATAATTCCAATATAACTGAAGCTGGGAATACCGCCTCTCCACCACCCACATTATTAAGAGCCTCTCTCACTTTTATCTCTAACTTATGTGACGTTTATTACTACATATTATTGAAACTAAACCACACAATCAATTAATTTATGTGAACCGCAAGGGGAATATTCATTGACGGAAAATTAGTAATTTACTGCATACATCTGAAGAGATTTTAAGCGATATTAGAAATTAAATGTAGAAAACTTTATCACAACACCAATAGAAATCCCGCGAATGCATATCATTGGTTTTAATGGATTCCCAGGCATATTTCACCGTAAATACGATAGTAGAGTTACTAAGCTACACTTATGATCGGTTTTTTGTTAGTTAATGCCTCGAGAGAGGCACTAATTAACGAAAAACCGATCAAAAGTCCATCAAAGCAACTCTATTACCGTCTTTACGGTGTACGTTTACGGCGAAGCACGCCTAGGAATCTTTAATCTTAAAAGTTATAGTTAAAAAGCCGACTGATGACCTTATCGATTACGACCAATCAGATGCATTAGCGGGTTTCTAGTTGGCCTTAACATAGCATTTTAGTCCGCTAGACTTCAATCGCATGAAATACCCATAAAATATTAATAATAAAGAAAAAAATGTTAACTACGTTTATTTTAATATTTTAGGTTAACTTTCCTTCCCTACAATTATTTTTACTAATTAAATATTAAATTGGTAATTGTTTTACCCATTAACAATTTGTTGTTTCTACTCAGTTGTTTATGCCTTTTATTTTTGTTTTTGGATTGTTTTTTGTTTTATTTTTATTTATAAATTGAATAATTCTTAATTTTCGTTTGCTGTTCTTTTTTATTTGTCTTTTTTTATTTTGTAAATAATCAACGCGTTGGATTGATCCATGTGTAAATAAATATTCAATTATTACGACCCTAGAAATATAGAGAATATCGTTAATTAATAGGCAATTGATCTTAATAAAGCGTTAATATTATTGGTTTGTAAAACATAAATGCAGACATACTTATATTTATTATTTTTGTAAAAAATCTACGCTTTAAATTAAAAACGTAAAAAGAGTCCCATAAATTAATTGAAACATCTCATGGAGTTTCCTCTTTAACACATATTTATACGGTGATTTAATTATATAAAATTCTTTTAATTATTGTCAACACACTCATCGCCACATTAACAACTTTTAATGATACGAAATACTAATTGCGAATCCGCCGCGACGACGTGTATATACGTAATAAATTCCACGAAATGAATAAAAAACGAAAGCCGGGCAATTAATATTATTTATAACGGTCATCATCATCGGCCATGGTGAAAATTAGCCTCGCTTTATATATGTGCTTAAATATTTTTTTCGGAGGCCGTAAGCGAAAAATCCGAGCAAAAAACGGCCGCTTCATTATGAAATTGTTCACAATAGGGGGCGAAGGGAATATGGCGGTTTTATGCTCAAATGGAAATTTATTCAATGTTTATGTACATTTATTATGAGTATGTATGTATGTATTTCTATGCGTGCAAAAGTATTAACAAACGACGCCCGACGTCTTATTTGCATAAGGGCGTCGAACAATAAACTCTATTTTTATGTATAATATTAATTTGAAAACCGTTTTTTTTTTGTATTACATTTATGTATTTTTACAAACCTCTGATTGAAATATTAATCTTAAATGAATTAATCCCATCTCGAATAGAATGAGGTCTTAATCTGCCGCTTCCGTGCAAAACTTTTAATTAGATCAGACTTTAAAGTAACTACGTGAGATGCGAAACCCTTTCTGGACATTTATCAGAGCATATCTTTGACTGAAGTAATGTGTGGTTTCTCCCACTGTGAAACTTTAACTACCCGATTAATTTATTTTTACAGTTTTCTACAACATTCTATGTTCTCATTCAAACCTAAGGGAGCTTAAGTTTTTGATTCAAATTTGTCGTCTGCTTTGTGCTTCGATATCGCCGCCTGGTGATAATCCCAGGCTTCAGGTACTTCGGGATTGTCGCACATGTCTGGGTCTGGGACTATTTGTGTTTTTATTGTGTGTATTTGGTGAATTGTGTATCATTTATACAGGAGTTTGTTTGGATCACAACAGGATCTGATCTCTTCATATGACATCCTCGGTTCAAAGACATCTCAAATACAATAAACAAATCCTCTCTGCGGAATGTTTTTCTTTTCGCGTTGCATATTAACAGCCCAAGGGAAAAAGTATGAGATATTTCAGATATTTAGATTAAGTCATATTATTCATCGGACGATTTAATTGCTAATAGCCTATTTAATTTGAATGATGTAGCCAGATAATTTATTATAATTTCAATTATTTATTTACTGAATTTTTTTTTTGCATTCCCGGCGTAAGGGCATTTTGATTCCATAGTCAAACTATTTCAATAATATATTATCTGTAGTAAGTCGATGGCTACTTGTTTTATACATAAAAAACTTTTGAGTTTTGAGGAAGAAAGATAAAGGATAAATTTATGTAAGTTCTACCGAAGACAAGTTAAATATTTTACATGAAATACCTGTATTTTTGAAATATTACGAAATTTTTATTAATAAAAATTTACTCGGTGTAATTTATTTTGATATTTTATAATGCATTTTATTATAAGTCTTCTAGAAATGAAGCCACTTATATTACAATTTCGTTAGTAAATTTGAATTTTACATAGTTTGATAATACATCTTATGAATTAGACTTAGGTTTACAGAGTAAATAATTCTTTTTACATGAGGATTTTATATACATTTTTATTTGATATGAGAGGTAATATTAAATAATAAAAAAAACCATTTACAAATATGAGAATTAAACAAAGCCACTTGTCAATTCATATTTTTTAACATATTAAAATGTAATAGCGACCGGTAGGTATGTTGATGGAATTTGGCCAAATAATGTCGACGACCTGTTCATAATAATTTCTAAAACGCGGACCGAAAACACATAAAGGCTGAGAGTATATTCCGTTTTGTTCACGTGTATATCTATATTTATTTAATGTAGAGAGTAATTTAAGTAAACATGGCCGTCGAGGGGAATAAATATGAGAAGAGAAGAACCGCGCGCCGCTCATATTTTTGTTTGCGGAACCGTAGAATATGAAATTAAATCGACCGCGAGATGTGATGATCCGCCATCCTAATTTTATACTCACTTTATGCTGATTGTGACTTTTTATATCATGACTACGAATATAAATTTCAAACAATATGCTCCCAAACCTGGTTGTGTGGGATGCCCTTCATATTGTGACTGAAATATTGCTCTTTAATAATATGCGAGTTTTGATTACATCGTCATAATAGCCTCTTTTTTTTGCGGTAATGCCCCAACTTGTAATCGGCTCGGGTTCATATTCTAACCTGAATATTATTCTGTCTCGGTTACCGGATTATTTAGGGACGGTTTCTTAGTTATATTAAATTTGAAGCATAGTTTCGGTGTTATAAAATAGACAACTACATGCGGTCTTTTACTGATGGTTATTTTTCATTTATTTATAATAAATACAAATTTTTCATATTTGAATATAATCAATGACATTTCAAATCATTCTTTCTTAGTTAATGTTATAAATAATTAATGTTATCATAATATTGGTTAAATGACAAATTCATTTTCTTAATTAAGCATACATTATAAGCCGTTGATCATTGAGGAGAGATTATTATAAGAAAGGTATCGCAAAAATATTAGAATATTTTTTTTTTTTTGATCAAATAAGAATAAAATAAATAGACAGGTGGCACAAACTAATTAATTTGTAATTAAAAATTAAATAGGTATGCTGCCTCTTTTTAAAATATTTGGACGGAATAAAAACCACTCTTTATATTAAAATGTTTTGCGTCCTGGTTGAAATTCGTTTATTATAAAAGTAAGAGAAAATAATTCCGTTTGATCTCTCAATTTTTGTCCCCAGAAATTAAATTATTCAATTCCCCCCAGGTTTAGGCTTGATATTAACACTCGAATTGAAGGTGTCAGAGCGGAGAATGGAATTGATGAGTTTAGCCAATAAGGCTTTTTAGATGGCCATCTGCTCTTTGCGAATTCTCACAAATTACCAACGAATAACCCATTGTGTACCTACACACACCTGAATATATTTTTGTTGAACGATTCGATTGTGGTTAATTTGAGAAACCGAACGGTGGTAATCTTGTTAGTCTGGCCAACTGGAAATCCACCGCCCTCTTAAGGCTTTACTACGCGCAGGTAAGAAGTAGGCTGTTTTTTTTTATCAACATTCTACTTCTTTATAGTCAAATGCATCTGTTGATAGTCCAATTCGACAAATCCTCTCACCCATGTCATGGAAAAAAACGATTCCACGGTATAAATACATATATTAAAAAAAATAATTAAATTTGTACTTGAAATTACTTGGTAGAATAAATCTGCTATTTTTTAATTGATCATACTGATATGCTACATCCAATTAATCGTCAGTCTCTGTAGATAATTCAAATCAAAGCGCATGAACGAATGGATTTGTTCGCTTGCATCCTAATTTATACTGAAAATGCCTGACAAACTGAAGACTTCTAGTATAAATCGACCAGAACAACGCGGTTCAAGTTAATTGGCCTCTATATTTGAATTTAAATTATTTTGCTAGTCTCTATATTTATAATATAATGTACAAACATATATCGACGCTGGAAAGGAAAAAGTTCCTAAACGACATTCGGTCAAGTTTACAGTAGAGTCGTTTAAAGTTATTTTTTTAGACAATAAAAATCAAAACTTTACTCCTATTGAATATATTAAAATGATTTCTTTTCAACTTGAAACGTAATAAAACCACCTATTTATTGTATGATGATATTAATAATAATCCTTTATTTTGTTTAATTAATGTTTCTTGGTCAAATTTTATAGTCCGCCAAATGCCATTTTGCTACTTTTTAATGCTTTTCTTGCCGATTTTGGAATAAAAGCTACTTTTTGTCAATTTTGGCAAAAAATACCATATTAAAAGCCACATTTTTGCTCTTTTCAGCTAGATTTAGACTCTCTTTATTGAAATAATTAATGACAACTCAACAAAAAAAAGATTGAGGTTTAAGTTAATGTCAACTTCCATAAGATATTGTCCCGACAAGATATTTCATAGAAAGATAAAGGTAAATTAAACAAATAGCACTTTATTTAAGTAGATAGATGGCTTCAAAAAATCAGTGGATGACGACTTCAACTTTGCTGATATCTTAAAATAAATATCATACCTAATTGGATTCAAAGCAAAGTTTTTTTTACCTTTTCGACCAACGATTAGCGGATCCTCATAGTATTTGAGAGAATTATTTTCATAGAATTAAATTGTGTTTTTTATGCATAGAGTCTATGCATATGTGATTAATGACTGATCAAACGACATTAATAACCATCGTATAAGTACAAAAGTTCTACCATTCGACGCAGAAAAAAAGACTATTCCAGTGGTGTATATAACTTAATATTGACAAAATTATTGCTTAGGTACTTTTTCCTTTACAGCGTCGATGTGTTTGTATCTTTGTTATATTCGTGAATGAGATCGAAACAAGTTTGGGTGTAGCGATATACGACTCAATCTGGAATCATAAATGTCACGAGTAAGACATCAAATAAACCGACCATACGAATCGTCGTTTAACCCACACAAAGGTGTTTATTGCTGTGTGTCGGCAAAAAAATAATATAAACGTATATTCAGCCGACAAGGCATTGAACTGACGACCCAAGTCGACGATGCGTGTTGAATCGTTCGTTTGTTGCGTACTGTGGAACCCCGCTAGCAGCTTGCATAAAGTTGACAAAGACTGTCTTACAATATGGGACACATGCGAATATAAAATATTATGTTGAGCTGCAAATAAGTAATGCCTTTTCGTATTTAAAATGGGAATTATACTCATCGGGATGATGGATTTTAGCAACGGTAATAAATGCGCTGCGCGAGTGCAATTTATCTGGCCTAAGTTTTTGCATCTCGAAACATGAAATATCGTCCTATTGACTTATGACTCGAATAGCAACGATTTTATATTCCTAGATTTGTTTTGTTTATATTTTTTACTATACAATTTCTTTATTAATAATTTACATATATTGTTTTGATACAATATGATAATATGTTAAAATATTAGGTTTAAAGATTAAGTCTCTTACGGAATACAATCAATTGGTAATTTAAAAAATTAATACATCATTACATAATTTATGGGAAAAAATACAAAAAACCCACTTGTAATAGGTACTGTGTATATCCATACTAATATATTACCAGCGTTGATAGCTCAGGGGATCAGACGCGTGGCTACAAATACTGTCGTCATGAGTTCGTATCCCACAAAAGTCAATTTTTTTTAAATTTATTTGATCGGTTATGACGACTGGGAGATCGAGAATAATATTAATAAAATCGCGATCGATCATCTTGATCCAGGTTTACTCTGATTTTCTGGATTGTTAGGTAAATATTATTATTAAAATTATTCGTATTAAGTCAGGTAGAGCCGCTCTGTCGGTGACCTGCGTAACTAGTAATAATTAAGATCAACGACAGACAATTAACACGTTGTTGTGTCTAAAAAAACGCTCTCAAAAAAGCTCCATCAGAGATGTAGGTTCTCTGGTATTCCAGACGACTGTTTTCTCTTAATAATAATTTAAAAAAATATATCATTAATAAACAATTATCTATTTTTTAAACTGTATATAATCTCTACACGGATTCAATATAATAAGAGTGTGCGTGCATATGCGTGTACCAATACTATCAATCTCCAGTCTATTCGTACAAAAACGACTCACTTACACACTAATATATTGAATACGGCCCTATACCGTGATCTTATAGGTTTGGGAATTAGTAAAAATAACTGATGATTTCTGAAATCACCACTAAACTTATTTGTTGCTAACTAAAGCATGTACTAGTTAACCCTCCCATACAAGTGAGTATATAGCAGCTGAACATTATTAACAAAGCTTCACTAATTCACACACACACACACACACACACATGCATTGTGTTAAACAAAAGAATGGTGTTTTTAGTGCGCGCGCCCGTTGCGATTGGTCAGCTAGTAAAGTGGCGGGGCGGGTTGTTCACCATTATTATCTTGTTATTATGTATTATTTTGTTGTGTGAATTAAAAATGGCCGCTAACAACCGGTCACCGTGTCGTAGAAAGGAGGGGTGCCACTACAAATACAAAGGGTATCAAAGAAACACCCCATAGTTATTCATATACTGAACTAAACCAAAGGTGTGTTTGACCAATCGGACATTTTCAAAGAATTTGTCCCAATACAAAATAATACAAACCTCTCGATATTCTCACACAATAACCTTCATACATAAATATTTTGAATAGTGTAATATTATAATTTAAATAACAAACGGCTCCTTTTTAGTATTTTTTGTTATGTTTATATTGAAATCATACCCGATTCATAGGCCTGTATTCAATTTAATATAAGAGTGTATTGTAAAATATATTGTAATTAATAAATACGGATTCACCTTTACACATTCAGTCAGACCTCTATACAAATAATTAATTCCTTAACCAATCAAAAAATAAAAGAAAAATGACAATAGTTTGACATACGCTTCTTCATAAATACTTCTCTTTTTTCAAATTGTTCGGCTCTCTTCTATAACGCACGGGGATCGTATTTCCCACGAAGGTCGTATGTATATTGAATGTGAACTAATTCAATACAATGGTTAATAAAAAGTGTTTGCGTGTGGTGCGTATGCGTGTACACCAATACTACCAAACCATAGTCTATTCATACACACACTAGCACAACTCACTAACACACTTTTATTACACTATTGTATTAATTCTCAAAGATTAACATGTGATATAAAGAGTGATTTTTTTCAAAAAATACCCAATTTCTATCAAAATCTTAAAGGATTAACTGATTTTCTAATATATTTATATGACAATCTTTCAGAATTGGGTATCTAATTTAATTAATTCCACCAATTTGTTCCAATATTGTAACATAAGAAATATTCAATTTATTCATAATACAAGGTTTGGTTTTACAATTTCTTTCTTTCTAAAGAAAATAGGCAATAATAGTGGAAAAACCACATTATTTAAATATACTTACATAATAGGTGTTTTTATATTAAATGATTGCTTCTTTAAACATTATTCATTTCCAAAAATGCCCCCGTCGATTATAAAACTTGTTCTCTTATACATGTACCATTTTTGTTAATTTACCATCGTTATTTTATTAAATAAAAATATACAATAATGAATTAATAACTGTGAATTAATAAGATACATGGTCTTTTTACTTATTTTGACATGAGGATTATTATTTTTATACATACTTAAAAAATACATTATATTAAAATAATCATATGTAAATAATATGTGGGAAAAGATGATAAAAACCCAATTGTTACATATTTTATAACTAAATAAAAAGAAAACAAGATTTGGCGCGTGTTTTTTTTTTAATTTGTTGTTGTCTTGTTTATATCGAATAATTTTGATAGTCACTAATTATTTTTGTTTTTTTTTCAGGTAAGACATCAATCACTACCTTGTTTTGTTGAAGATCTTCTTGTGAAATTTATTTTACATATTAATTCTCCGAGGTTGTATTTTATTAACTAATATTTTCGGCATCCCGCCAAACGGACGGTTCCCCGAACAGGGAACGCCTTCTTGCTTTCTATAATGGCCCGGAACCCGATGGGACTGGACAAAAAGAAATGTTAAATGTTATAGTGTCACGTGGGCAAGCAGGTATCATCGGTGACAAGCTGAGGTCCCCAAGGATACTTTTTGTGTAGATCCAGATAGAGCTGTTAACAGGATTCGGATACCGGGCCATTATAGAAAAGCAAGAAGGCGTTCCCTGTTCGGGGAACCGTCCGTTTGGCGGGATGCCGAAAATATTAGTTAATAAAATACAACCTCGGAGAATTAATATGTAAAATAAATTTCACAAGAAGATCTTCAACAAAACAAGGTAGTGATTGATGTCTTACCTGAAAAAAAAACAAAAATAATTAGTGACTATCAAAATTATTCGATATAAACAAGACAACAACAAATTAAAAAAAAAACACGCGCCAAATCTTGTTTTCTTTTTATTTAGTTATAAAATATGTAACAATTGGGTTTTTATCATCTTTTCCCACATATTATTTACATATGATTATTTTAATATAATGTATTTTTTAAGTATGTATAAAAATAATAATCCTCATGTCAAAATAAGTAAAAAGACCATGTATCTTATTAATTCACAGTTATTAATTCATTATTGTATATTTATATTTAATAAAATAACGATGGTAAATTAACAAAAATGGTACATGTATAAGGGAACAAGTTTTATAATCGACGGGGTTATTTATTGGAAATGAATAATATTTAAAGAAGCAATTATTTAATATAAAAACACCTATTATGTAAGTATATTTAAATAATGTGGTTTTTCCACTATTATTGCCTATTTTCTTTAGAAAGAAAGAAATTGTAAAACCAAACCTTGTATTATGAATAAATTGAATATTTCTTATGTTACAATATTGGAACAAATTGGTGGAATTAATTAAATTAGATACCCAATTCTGAAAGATTGTCATATAATTTTTTAGAAAATCAGTTAATCCTTTAAGATTTTGATAGAAATTGGGTATTTTTTTGAAAAAAATCACTCTTTATATCACATGTTAATCTTTGAGAATTAATACAATAGTGTAATAAAAGTGTGTTAGTGAGTTGTGCTAGTGTGTGTATGAATAGACTATGGTTTGGTAGTATTGGTGTACACGCATACGCACCACAAGCAAACACTTTTTATTAACCATTGTATTGAATTAGTTCACATTCAATATACATACGACCTTCGTGGGAAATACGATCCCCGTGCGTTATAGAAGAGAGCCGAACAATTTGAAAAAAGAGAAGTATTTATGAAGAAGCGTATGTCAAACTATTGTCATTTTTCTTTTATTTTTTGATTGGTTAAGGAATTAATTATTTGTATCGAGGTTTGACTGAATGTGTAAAGGTGAATCCGTATTTATTAATTACAATACACTCTTATATTAAATTGAATACAGGCCTATGAATCGGGTATGATTTCAATATAAACATAACAAAAAATACTAAAAAGGAGCCGTTTGTTATTTAAATTATAATATTGCACTATTCAAAATATTTATGTATGAAGGTTATTGTGTGAGAATATCGAGAGGTTTGTATTATTTTGTATTGGGACAAATTCTTTGAAAATGTCCGATTGGTCAAACACACCTTTGGTTTAGTTCAGTATATGAATAACTATGGGGTGTTTCTTTGATACCCTTTGTATTTGTAGTGGCACCCCTCCTTTCTACGACACGGTGACCGGTTGTTAGCGGCCATTTTTAATTCACACAACAAAATAATACATAATAACAAGATAATAATGGTGAACAACCCGCCCCGCCACTTTACTCGCTGACCAATCGCAACGGGCGCGCGCACTAAAAACACCATTCTTTTGTTTAACACAATGCATGTGTGTGTGTGTGTGTGTGTGAATAAGTGAAGCTTTGTTAATAATGTTCAGCTGCTATATACTCACTTGTATGGGAGGGTTAACTTTACTCACATTTAGTACATGCTTTAGTTAGCAACAAATAAGTTTAGTGGTGATTTCAGAAATCATCAGTTATTTTTACTAATTCCCAAACCTATAAGATCACGGTATAGGGCCGTATTCAATATATTAGTGTGTAAGTGAGTCGTTTTTGTACGAATAGACTGGAGATTGATAGTATTGGTACACGCATATGCACGCACACTCTTATTATATTGAATCCGTGTAGAGATTATATACAGTTTAAAAAATAGATAATTGTTTATTAATGATATATTTTTTTAAATTATTATTAAGAGAAAACAGTCGTCTGGAATACCAGAGAACCTACATCTCTGATGGAGCTTTTTTGAGAGCGTTTTTTTAGACACAACAACGTGTTAATTGTCTGTCGTTGATCTTAATTATTACTAGTTACGCAGGTCACCGACAGAGCGGCTCTACCTGACTTAATACGAATAATTTTAATAATAATATTTACCTAACAATCCAGAAAATCAGAGTAAACCTGGATCAAGATGATCGATCGCGATTTTATTAATATTATTCTCGATCTCCCAGTCGTCATAACCGATCAAATAAATTTAAAAAAAATTGACTTTTGTGGGATACGAACTCATGACGACAGTATTTGTAGCCACGCGTCTGATCCCCTGAGCTATCAACGCTGGTAATATATTAGTATGGATATACACAGTACCTATTACAAGTGGGTTTTTTGTATTTTTTCCCATAAATTATGTAATGATGTATTAATTTTTTAAATTACCAATTGATTGTATTCCGTAAGAGACTTAATCTTTAAACCTAATATTTTAACATATTATCATATTGTATCAAAACAATATATGTAAATTATTAATAAAGAAATTGTATAGTAAAAAATATAAACAAAACAAATCTAGGAATATAAAATCGTTGCTATTCGAGTCATAAGTCAATAGGACGATATTTCATGTTTCGAGATGCAAAAACTTAGGCCAGATAAATTGCACTCGCGCAGCGCATTTATTACCGTTGCTAAAATCCATCATCCCGATGAGTATAATTCCCATTTTAAATACGAAAAGGCATTACTTATTTGCAGCTCAACATAATATTTTATATTCGCATGTGTCCCATATTGTAAGACAGTCTTTGTCAACTTTATGCAAGCTGCTAGCGGGGTTCCACAGTACGCAACAAACGAACGATTCAACACGCATCGTCGACTTGGGTCGTCAGTTCAATGCCTTGTCGGCTGAATATACGTTTATATTATTTTTTTGCCGACACACAGCAATAAACACCTTTGTGTGGGTTAAACGACGATTCGTATGGTCGGTTTATTTGATGTCTTACTCGTGACATTTATGATTCCAGATTGAGTCGTATATCGCTACACCCAAACTTGTTTCGATCTCATTCACGAATATAACAAAGATACAAACACATCGACGCTGTAAAGGAAAAAGTACCTAAGCAATAATTTTGTCAATATTAAGTTATATACACCACTGGAATAGTCTTTTTTTCTGCGTCGAATGGTAGAACTTTTGTACTTATACGATGGTTATTAATGTCGTTTGATCAGTCATTAATCACATATGCATAGACTCTATGCATAAAAAACACAATTTAATTCTATGAAAATAATTCTCTCAAATACTATGAGGATCCGCTAATCGTTGGTCGAAAAGGTAAAAAAAACTTTGCTTTGAATCCAATTAGGTATGATATTTATTTTAAGATATCAGCAAAGTTGAAGTCGTCATCCACTGATTTTTTGAAGCCATCTATCTACTTAAATAAAGTGCTATTTGTTTAATTTACCTTTATCTTTCTATGAAATATCTTGTCGGGACAATATCTTATGGAAGTTGACATTAACTTAAACCTCAATCTTTTTTTTGTTGAGTTGTCATTAATTATTTCAATAAAGAGAGTCTAAATCTAGCTGAAAAGAGCAAAAATGTGGCTTTTAATATGGTATTTTTTGCCAAAATTGACAAAAAGTAGCTTTTATTCCAAAATCGGCAAGAAAAGCATTAAAAAGTAGCAAAATGGCATTTGGCGGACTATAAAATTTGACCAAGAAACATTAATTAAACAAAATAAAGGATTATTATTAATATCATCATACAATAAATAGGTGGTTTTATTACGTTTCAAGTTGAAAAGAAATCATTTTAATATATTCAATAGGAGTAAAGTTTTGATTTTTATTGT
>JAGTTH010001808.1:0-11169 GCA_022606485.1 Agraylea sexmaculata
TTCGCTTTAATACACTTTAATAAAATGTTAAAATGTGTAAAATCTCCGATTGGTTCAACTGATTTAACAAAAATATTATATTAATTAATTTAAAACACGCTTTTCACCCTCTTAGCTGAGGTTTGGTTATTTCATACCAATGATGCTTGTTATTAAAAAGGGTTACGCGAAAAATATTTAACATTAAGTTAGAATTGTATTCGGAAACCGGTGGTCATGCATCACTTAATCATATCTATAGTCAAATGCGCATCTGTAATAAATGCTTGTAATAATTCACCTGCGTTAAATGGATGTTAATTACATCCTACAGTGTTGTATTGCCTTTTCCTATGGTTCCATTCATTTTTCGTTGTTACATTTTGACCCCGCTTATTAATAAACCATATTTCTCAACATGTAGATTTTTATTTTCGAAACTTACCAAGTAAATTATTATAGTCGTAAATAAATTTGATGCTTTGCGACAGTCATGTTTTTATGGTAGGCATATTCTCAATATACTAGTCTGCAATGGCACGTATTCTGGCGATATGTGCTCTAAATTCGAAACTATTGGAAGACGTGAATGAAGTCATCTATGATTTTGCTATTTCCCACAAAGGATGCCGAAAAAGAACAACCCCGATCGCTCGTTAGTGTCTATCTTTTGAGAGACGTGATTTAAAACTGTCGATTTCGGATTATTTATGGTTAAATAAATAATGTCTTAATGTGATGGTTTAGCAGTATTTTGAGCTTAAAAGCTTTTCGAATATTTCGCGTTAACCTTTCCATAAATTATGGTACTAAGCCACTCTTTGTAAAAAAAAAATTTAGCGCCTCCCTTCTTTTATTACATAAATTTTATACCTCATTAGAAGGATTTACTTTAAATATAAAGTTTTTCTTAATGCGACGGATTTAACTAAAAATTTGTAACTGGTGCACGCAATCTTTTCTTAAATTTATCACAAGAGTTGAAAACTAATTTATTTAATTATTGGTAAAATATATTATTGATGTAGCCAGTATCTTATTATTTCATCAGTCACATATTGATTCAGTTTTTTGCAATGAACAAAATAGAATTGATTAATGTTTATTATTTGTATTAAGAAAATTAGTTTTAATACCAGATAACCGAAATTACTTTCTGGCTTATCCCAATCGAATAAAAAAATATATTTTACAGCCCGTTTTGTATTTATTATATTTCTATTCCATAATAAATTTAAAAATATGTCGACCAAAACACTTTCGTATATTTTTAATTAAAAAGCCTCAAAATATGTCCTCTCCTGAATTTAGAAACCACATTACGAATTTACAATTAACTTGGGTATCATCAGTTGAAAGCGATTAACCAAAAGTTTATTCGAGTTGTATCTGTTGTCCTATTTATATTGATAACGAATATTATCGTACGTACTTTGTTCTTTAACCTGGAAGAAGACTTATTTTATTATATTCTATTATCATGTTTCAATCGATTTTTGGTGTTATGGGTATATATATATAATAATTTTCAAAATGTTGTATTTCACTTAGCTAACGGCCTTAATACCTGGGAAGAACCTTTGCGAAAACACTGATAAATATTAAAGTATCCTGTATCCGTTAAGGGATTAAATTACTGAACCCACACGTTTTACACGCTATTTTACTACCTCGCAGCTATTTTGATATATACGAATGTATACATAACTTAAATCTATTAATGTAGAAAATAATTAATGTCCTTAACACTGTCACCGGAGTAGTGAAGGTTGGAGACGATGTGAGGCTTCATTTAATGAACTGAGAAGTTTAAAAGCCAGTATAAGAACTGATTTGCAAGGTGTAATGATGTAAGAAATCTCAATTTTTTTGCCATTCCTCTTCGAATTTTCTTTGTTCGAGGAGAGCGGTCAAAGTGACAAGTTGAAACCTTTTACTGTGGTCTGTTCGGCTATTACTTAGAATATCTCAAGTTGTTTTGTGTCATTATAAATCCAAAGCAATGTCTAAGCTCACTTCTTGTTTCTGCGGCTCTCAGACAAACTTTTGTTTTGTTGAGTGGATGAATGCTTCAAAGTATTCGAGTATTCGCTTTGTTGAGTCACAACGGTTATTTATTTATTTTTTCTTTGAAGGAAGTGTTTGTTTTTGATAAAGTATATTGTGAGCACAAATCATTTGGGATTACAATTCAAAAATTTTCTTTTCTCCCAACAATTTTTATTTGCAATACTATCTAATATCGAAACATAAAGGTCACATAAGCATAGATTGTTTATATCAAATTCAAATAAAAATCTTTTTTTCTTCTTCAAGGTTTATTCAAGTTATTAGTAAGGTCCTGGGAGTATTCTATGATTAAATTATTTTCTACAATAATTCCCCTCTGGATTATCCAAAGACTGTTGACTCGCTCTTTGATGTCGACTGTATACCCTTCTCGCATTTAATCTCGAATTTTCTTGAGTTCCCTAGGGTTATGTTCTAACCCAGAGAAATTACACTCGTATACAAAACCTAGCTATGTGTTTGTTTTTCTACATTTTTTTGTGAAAAAGCACATTTATCCTATTTTTACTATGATAACTTGATATTTAATCACACCTTCTGTATACTCGACTAATTGGTGTTGTCGAATTTGACCTTTCAAACTATCGGATTACCATTCTTTTGTCGACCGTATACGCTTATATAAATTAATTAATATAATGTTTCATAACCATTGTTATTAATGAGCTATTTTCATATTTTAATTTAATTATGTTTATATTTGAGACAATTTTTTTCATCCAGAGTAAGCATTATTTTGACACAATAATGTTGATTGGACTTTAAATCTATGAGAATATTTTAAGGGTAGGTCAATTTTTTCTTTTTTCTCTTGTTTTTGCAATGCTTTATTTCCCCTGGAAACATTCTCACTGATTAAAGGTCAAATTTGTATCCATATCCTTTGGTTCCTGTGTCATCTCAGCTCTTATTCCTGTTTTTTTGTATTTACTATTTTAACATATATTGTAATAAATGAATGTAAAGTCACATTTTTAGTATGAAATGGAATCTATTTATCGGAAATGGGGTAATGTGAAAGGGTGTGTGGTGTATAATATTATATAATATAATAAAAGGTAGTTAAATTGAGCTGGCCGTTTGCCAGTGAGAATGCTCGGGTCAGACACTCTTTTTGGTTCCAACACTCTCTCTTTGTGTTGGAATTTTCTCGAAAGATTTAACCATATCCATGTATTATGCCTTTTATAATTATTAAAAAAATATGCAAGTATGTAAATAATAATCATGATATAATGGTTATTGTACACACCCTTATCAATAGCAATTTAACACCCTTACCTCATTGTTTTAAATCCCTACCTTGGGAACAACAGTGCTAACCACTACGCCACAATTCCTATCCATCGTCGGTCGCTTTGTAGTGGTTCACAAATATTTCCAATGATCAACCCACATCTGCCTAATTTAAGAGAATATGAAAGCTTCTACTTATTATAAAAAATAATATTATAATAAGAGCCGCCTTGTGGCCCAGTGGTTAGTGTGACGGATTCGTTAGTGAAGACTCCCGGGTTCGATTCACGGCACCGGAGTCACTTGGTAGATCTAGCTTAGCAAACTAGATCTTAAGTACTCATTGCTGTGTGGTGGCCTGGGAAACCATCTCTACTATATTCTCCCGTAAAGGCCAAGGTGGCCTGGCCAACCCCTTATAAAGGGACTCCCGTCAATAGGGAAGGCGTCACGGTATATCAATATTATAATTAGCGTAACAGATTTCGAGATAAATTTACGCCTTCCCTATTGACGGGATTCCCTTGTAAGGGGTTATCCAGGCCTTTGCGGGAAAATATAGTAGAGGTGGTTTTCCAAAAAACAAAAATAAGTAGTTCAGATCTAGTTCACTACGATAGATCTCCCAAGTGATGCGCAAGTAGCGTCGTTAATCGAACTCGAGAGTCTCAGTCTCTAATTCGTCGTTGTAATATTTAAAATCAAATTACTGTAAAATCATCTTATCATCCCATGTCCAAACAATACGTACACTGGATTAGGAAAGAATACATTGTTATTATAAAATATTATGAATAAACGGAATTTTACTCAAATCACAATTACAAAGTAGTTAATATGGTCGTAGAGTTGTAAGTTTGATATTAAGCGAAAAACTCCCATTGAAATAAAAAAAAACAGTTGTCAAAAGACTTATAAAGGATCAAATAAGGAGATGCAGGTTCGAATCCTGTACCAGTAAAAGTTTTAAGTGGTTTACTTTTTCAGGATTAATTATATACTTTTAACTTGAATTGAAACAAGCTGTACAAACATAAAAGTAATCTGTAGATAATAGAATAATCGAAGGGAAGGTGGTATAATATAACCAGCGTAATAGCTCAGGGGATAAGAAGCATGACTACAAATACTGTGGTCATGGGTTCGAATCCCGCTCAAGTCAAGATTTTTTAAATTGATTTGATCGGTTATTACGACTGGGAGATCGGGAATAATATTAATAAAATCCCGATCGATCCTCTCGATCCAGATTTTCTGTATTGTAAGGTACCTAAATACTGATCATTAAGTCGGTGACCTGTGTAACTAGTAATAGTTATGATCACCGACAGAAAATTAACACGTTGTTGTGTCTAAAAAACCCGTGTCAGTTTGTATATGATTAAACATTGTATTTGGTAACAGGTAAATGATAAAAAAAGTTTTTTTAAAACAGATATATTTATTTACAAACGTCATTTTACGGGAAGAAGGCGTATTTCGTTATCCGCCCTAAGGCTTCGGATTCCTAGGAGTGCGTCGCCGTAAACGTACACCGTAAAGACTTTATTTTCGATCGTTTTTTTTGTTAATTCGTGCCTCGCTCGAGGCTGTTGAGAGACATTAACTAACAAAAAAACCGATCATAGGGGAGCTAAGTAACTCTACTATCGTATTTACAGAAATGTATGCATGGGAATCTATTACTTTATTAAGACTACATAGTTAAGAAATCGATACTTGGATATTTTATACAAACGCATACGTTATCTAAACAGTCATTTTAGTATTGTATTTTTTTGTAGATTATACTTAGCGCTAGTTTTGCAATATCGTATAAGAAATAATCGTATTAAAATGTGTGTATTTTGTGGATGGATGGTCTTTATCGATGAAGCTAGTGTGTATGCTTGGTGTTAACCTCGACCCCATACACAGGCCGACCTTACCCTAAAAGCCTCTTCTCTATTCCACTCTACTGTCACTCCACTATCCCATACTATTTTTATACGACCACCTTCATCCACCCCTTCACCTTAGTGTCACCATTTCGAACGCTTCCCATCTCATCACCGTACCACCGTACAGTTGTTGCTTTTTCCACGTTGCATTAAAAAGTTCTTATTGGATATAAAAAATCGCCCGGAATTATGAAAGCTCTATTTCTTACTTTATGCTCTCCTCAATTTACTCCCGTCAAATAAGCTCCAGCGAAATACATAATGTACAATTCACAGTAGACCTGAAATTATTTGACTGTAGAATCGAAATGCGCATACGCGCCGAATACGAAAGGGGCTGTAAAAATGTTATTTCAGTCAATAAGTACTTTAAATTAGGAATAATTTAAAAAGTTACCATCTGGCTACATCGATCGTATATTTTGTAAATAATTAAATGGCAGCCAAATATTTCGGTAACTGTTAAAAACATATTAATTGATCAACAGTCTAATATTTTAAGTGTACCCATTAAATAAAAGTATGCAAGTTTCTGCTAAACTAGCGTTAGTCAAACCTGAGATTAGTTGTGATTAGTTTATAAGTTTTCATTATACTGTAATGGTGTTATAATATTGCAGTCTGATATTTATACAGAGTAGACTTGAAATGACTGAGAATATTTTAGGGGGTGGTAGATTTTTTAATTATTTAATTTTGTTTTTGCGATACACCCTTGAAATATTCTTAGTTATTTCAAGTCTACCTTGTATATTTATTGTATTTTATTTATAATAATCATGTCTAATATATATATATAAAAAAAACAAACTAAATGCACACTTTATTTTAAACAAATATTTTTATAATACTTGGATTCATTAAATTAAAACTCACTTGTAAGATATCTTTCATCTAAGAACCAATTTGTTAGATGGACCCATGTTTGACTTTAGAACATAAGTTACTAATCGGCTTAATGATCCAACTTGTCGCTTCATTGTTTCACTTTGTTTACTCGCAAAAGTTTGTCCTGAATAACCGACGCTTGAAAAATAAAAAAAGGAATCACATTAAATATTATTAAAGTATTACTATTTAAAAAAAAATAAAAATTATATATATATATATATATATATATATATATATATATATATATATATATATTTGTACATACACTTCTGATGGTTCCGCAGAAATGGAGAAATATTGAGGATTTGCAACAAATGTAAGAATTGTGGATCTGTTCAAATATTGCTACAAGTAATCGCAAACGGTTCGGTTTACTTTGCACTCGTCTGCGGTGAATTTCAGGAATTGATTACCTCAGAAGAAGTGTTTGGAATGGTCTGTCGCCGCCCCCGTAATCCAGAATCCGTGTACCAGACTGGACTGGATGAATTCGATGTTTACTCTTTAAATATTTACGCCAAAGCTTTCAGTGTCCGCTGATTCAGGCGTTTTCATAATATTTTGGTGGTGGTTGTTTAATCGCAGCCCTGTTAACGACGCACAACCTACCCTTGTTTGTAAGGCCGAACTCTGTATACAAATAAATATTAATTTATTATATAAAATACCTGTCTAAGTCACCTTGAAGGGGATTTATGTGGTTGTAAATTACCATTTGTATAAACAATTTTAGTTATTTCATTCCTTTTCTCCAATTTGATATTTCCTGTTTTAAACAATTCGTATTAAATTAATTTTGTATAAAAAATAAATCTGATATGGTATTTTTTCTGAAACACGACTCTATGAGTCTAACAATATTGACAAACTAAATGCTTTCCTTGTACAACAACAAATAAAATTCACAAAATATTATCCCATAACTGTTCTAGACTATAAATCTGTTAGTTATAACGGTATTTGTTTTTTTTGAATACTGTATTCGTAAGTTCAAATCCTGCTCTAATTTAAACGAGGAAAATTCCGATCTTGAAAGTTGTAATTAAATATATTAGCAGTTTTTATATATACACAATGATATAATATAATTTTCATGTTTTAAATCAGTGACTACTTTGATACGTTAAATTAACTATTTTACATTTGACAAAGTGGACATATTTATTTGCAAGGGAATTAAAATTAAGACATAAAAATGAAAAAATAAAACAAAGATAAATTTATGTGTTGTATTATAATTATATAATAATTCTAGACTAAAATTTTATGAAATTTAATCACCTTCATATTTATTATGTCCTCGGCGATGAGTTTGTAATAACGACGGATCAAATATCGGTTTTAAAAGCTTTTATTTTCAGCGGACATTCTTAGTAGTATATATCGATTTTTCTAGCAAATTAATTGGAAATTCTTTCGGAATTCTGCTTCTTTTGTGAAAGCTTATTCGGCTCTATTAAATTGGTGTTTTAAATTCAGTAGCACACGCTTCAGATCTTCAACATAGACAGATTAAATCGAATCAAGTAGATTGATTGATATTGACACTTAGGTTATCCTCGTATTCTGCTTTATTATATTTTCAAGAATATTTTCAACAGGGAGGTGTTTGAGAAATATTCAGAACACGAGGGAAAAGAGGTAACACTCGCCGCCAGTCACTTTCAATATAGAACACTGATTGAATCACGTATAAGCTTCATACAGACCAACCATCCATTTTAAATTATACTCGGTTATCGTCTCAAATTTCCACGATGGAATAAATTACGCAAGTCTCCCGACAATATAAATAATTATTAATTAAATATATTTTATTCGAACGTCAAATCACGAAATTTGATTTCGCCCAAGAAGCGGTTGAATTATATTGCCGCTCTCGTAATGAAATTGAAAAAGCTTTATGTTGTCAATAATGGTTCAAGGTCCGTGTACGCGTTTGAATAAATATTTAGCTTTCTCTCTGCTACCATAAATTTTAAGACCCGGAGGCTATATGCTATATTATTAGTAAATTGGCATCACCCAAGTTGAGATGGAAACTGTGTTGAATTTAATTCTGTCTGTCTTTGGATATAATTGAAATTTCGAAATGGGACGCAGTATTTTAATATGAAAGCGCCTAATTCGATTGAAAACTCGTTAAGAGTACCAGATAAGAGCAATTTTAGTTTTGATGCAATATAAAAACGTTCAAGTTAAATTACTCTTGCGGGGCGAATGCTTTAATAAATTATTTCACAGAAATCTCGCCCTCGATTTTGGACATCTCATCTGATGTTTTATTATTTTAATTATCACATCACGCAACTTCGCCGTATATTTCTTAATATAATAATTGCATTGCAAGGGGTGGGTAATAATATTTTTTGCCATAATTTGTTTTTATAAATATCACAGGTACACAAAATTGATTTGAATACCCTATAGCGACCTACCGATATTTAGAATAAATCATTCGATGTTTTCAGCCGAAGTATTCATTAAAAAAGGGTCCGATTCTGTTTAATGGAATGAGTTGATTTGAAGACATAACGAAGGTCATTTTCTCACAGAGAATTACAGTACATGCTTCATCAGCAATCTTTAATATTTTTTTATTATTTGTACGATTATTTGAAATGTTGATTTGGTTCGGTTTTTTAGTGTATACAGTGCTACAGTTATCTTTGTACGGATATCATATTTTTCCTTTTTTTTTTGCAAAAAAAAATATTTAAAAAACGCAAAACATTCCTGCCAAAAACGCTAGCGTTATCTCTCTACCGTTGTTTGCTACCCTTGTGAGGTTATTTCAATTTTCCGGTAATACAATATGCATAAAAGTAGTGGTATCGGGTTAAATATTATGATTTTATTCATTATACGCTATTGAAATATTTCGAAAGTAAAAAAAAATGATTTGGTCGGTTATTACGACTGGGAGATTGATAAAATCCCGATCGATTGTCTCGATCCAGGTTTCCTCTGATTTCCTGAATTATAAGGTAAATACTAATTATTAAGTCGGTGACCTGTTTAACTAGTAATAGTTAAGATTGCCGACAGACAATGAATCACACGTAGTTATGTCTAGAAAATCAAATTTGTAAAAACGTTATAAAAAAGCTCCTCGGGGTGTATATAAATAAATAAATTATTTAACGATGATAATTCTTATAAATTTCGGGGCGATTAATTATTCAGATGTTATGATAATAGTGAATGATAAACATTCTTTGAGAAGCGATCGACATTTTCATTTCGATTATAAAGACATTTGTTGAATGCTGAAAGCTCCTCACACCCAAACTTAGACTTTCAAAATAAATCAATCACAATAAAAACGCCCACGCTTGCTAAAAAGCATTTTCAGTCCCTTTTCCCTACTTGAACACAATAGCGTGTGTCCTGAGGGGCAAATTACAAAAATTTTACCGGTTTGTTTTTTTTTTTTTGACCGATGTTAACGTTGATCGTTCAATGGAAAAGTTGAAATTTACTGCTCTGACTCTTTTAGTTCGTTAGAGTATATCCGTACAATATTTTTCGTTTAATTGGTACATTAAAAAATAATCCATTTAAACATTGTAATCAGATACTAGGATAATTAAATAATTATATGGGTAAATGTGTAATAATATTTGTAATTTTATCTTCTTTTGCTTAATGTCTCGACGAGTAAGTGTTTATCTTGACTAGAATGCACACTGTCTGTTTATTTTATCTTGTTGACTTTAATTGGCAGGAAGCTCTCAAATCATAGTAATTGACGCTTATCTTATTTGCTCTTTAATCCAATTTAAATTGTATCAAATCCTTGCGGCTTTTAGTTATTTATGTACATAACTACACCCCAAGGACATTTTCAGTGAAACAGATTATTTTAATTATTACCTCAATTATCTGAACTCTCGACTAGCATTGTGAGTAAATTGAACATTACCTACTTTCAGCCCGAAATGCTAACCGTGAAATTTTCCATGCTAACCGTGGCATTTCAAATACGAATTTATAGTTTATGTGTGTACCTAGTCAATCATGTTTTTTTTATAAATATTAAATTGCATCTTTGGTAAAGAATTACACTTTTTTTAAAAGTATAAGCTTCTTTCTCGATTAACCTTGTAAAAAAAATAAGCTTCTTTTATTGGAACCTCAGTCACACGTAAAGCTCACGGATTGTATTCCAAACGAATGTCGTAAATAGAGCAAAATATTTTTTGTCTAAATGTGATTTATGTCAAAGCAGAATTAACAACAAGCTTAATAGCTCAGGAGATAAGACGAGTGACCATAAATACGGTCATGGATTCAAAATGTTTTTAATTGCTATGATCGATTATTACAGCTGGGAGATTGGGAATAATTGATAAAATCCCGATCGACGTTTACTCTGATTTCCTGTATTGTAAAGTAAAAGTGGATGACCTGTGCAACTAGTACCTAATATGTAGTTAAGATCGCCGACATTCCATTCCAGAAAAAGTTTTCCAAAAAAAATAATAATTGTTGTATTATTTTATAATTTTCCGATGAAGGGCCAAATTTATATATTCAAAATAATTTTATTTTTAAGCGGTGATTTATTTAAAAAATATATAATAACGTTAGCTGCCCGCGGTTTGTCCATGCGAATGTATATTTGTTTACCACTAATGAGTTAATTATAATTCCTTTTTATCCCAAATAAAAGTGAGTACATATATTTGGTAGTTGGAGTTAATTACAATTCCTTTTTTTAAAAGTGAGTACATATATTTGGTAGTTGGGTTATTTTGTTTGTGAAAGTGGTTAATATTATTGGTGGCGTAGTAGCGGCAGTGTTTTTATTGTATTGAAAGGAATGGTGTAGGGAAATGCACAGGAAGCGATAGTAGGAATAGTGTTTGCGGTCCTGTATTCATGATAAGGCTTTATAGAGGCAAAGTGATGATGATAGTGACTCACCGGACACAACCATACTATGCCGTCCTTACCAAGCAAACGCTTCACTTTGATTTACGTCACACCCTCCATACAACAAGGGTACTTATATGTACATATTATGTATATTCAATAACAACTATTATTC